>CM068761.1:11331229-11460513 GCA_035084275.1 Hydrolagus colliei
TCTGAAGCTGGCAATTGTTCAATGTCCTTGAGGACATTGTGTATGGCTGGTGAAACTGAGAAGCTTGGTATGAATTATTTATTATCTCCTCTCCACTCCACCTGAGAATCTTAGATAAATGCTATCTACACTTGGTGTGTACGGTTACCACTCGATAGTCCGAAGGTTTGTTAGTCCGAGGTTCGTTAGTCCGAAGCTTCCCCTAACCCTAATCGTAACCCTAACCTTGGATTAATGAACCTTCGACTATCGCACCAATGTCGGATTAACAAACATTATTTCATTATTGGTTCAGACTATCGAGCGGGTAACAACGGTAACCCACCCGGGTATAGGAAATTTGTGTGTTCGGACTATTGAAACTTCGGACTAATGAACCTTCAGACTATCGAACCTTCGGACTATCGAGTACCCCCCGCGTGTACACTCTGTAGTCACGCTTTGTTGATCATGGTGATGTACTACAGGAAGGGAATAGTCACAAAACCTCAAACAAGCCATTAGATTATCCAGTATTAGACTTTTTCCTAACCTGGCTCCCTGGTAACTGGAGCACAGTGTGGAGCATGTGAACAGGAATTAGATTAATAGCCCAGGGGACTGGCTTCTTGGAAACATTAATATGGAGATGCTGCTCTGTGTTCTACAGACCCACAGAGCTCAATATTCTCATTAGAGCCCAATATTCCCACTAGCTAAACTCAACATGGATGGAAATCTCTTGATTCATTTTAATATTTCTCCTTGTGTCTGTTTAGTTTCCTGTAGAAGTATGATTTTGTACAGGCAAGGGTGTGGCAGAGAATTCCACACACCAGAGTGCAACATGAGCATTGTGGTCAGGGACAGCAGCTTTGCTGGGAACAGTTGGGAGTAGAGCAAGTTTGTTGTGTTTTATTAATTAGCTGGTGTTTTTATAGCAGAACATATCTGTGTGTCTAGCTAATTATACTCTAGCACATACATGACAAAAACTATGAGGTACATCTAGTTTGTCTTCTACCTTCCTGGTGGTTGCTTGACAATTCCTAAAAGAAAACCATCAAATTTGTATGTTAATAAAATAATATTTTCCTGCTTCAACCATCTCCCGATGGAGCCTGATCAATGGGTTGCCCACTACCCCCTCGCCCACCGCTTTCCTCAGCACTGCCCATGTTCAATTGCAGGCCGTGTCCTTTGGCTCTACTATTCTGGACAAGTCATGATCTGTATTGTCTTGCCCCTTTAGCATCTAAAAAACAGAAATCAAGCCACTTCTCATTCTCCTCTGTTCCAGCATGAACATGTCCAATTTACTTAGTCACTCTTCATAATCCAGTCCATCCATTCCCTCAATCATTTTGTTCTATCTTCTTGGTTTCTCCAATATCCTTTTTGTACGACAGTAAAACCTGGATAATCGACATTTCAAAAACCGGCCACTCCCTAAAACCGTCAGGATTTCACATTACAAATAATATTAGATTAGTTCTGATGTCGGCAAATCTCCCGAAGTTAGGACCTGGGCTTGTAGTTCCTGGCCTGGCCTCTCTGTCACCCAGTGCTGGGGGGGGGGAGCTCGGCCATTGTTTGGCTGCAGGGCTGTGTTTACAGCTCAAGTGGTGTATGGGGCAGGACTTCCCCAGCCATTTCTAGGGTAGGTTCTAAATACCAGCAAACTCTGAAATCCGGGAGGTGAGCGGGCCCAACCGTGCCGGGTTATACAGGTTTTACTATACTGCGACCAGAATAAGGTCTCACCAATGATTTATACAGTGACTGGATTACCCAACTTTATTGACTTGCTATTGATCTTTTGATACATCCCAACATCTGGTTTGCTTTACTCATTGTTACAGAGCATTGTTGGGATAGCTTCAATTTATTGTCAATTGGGACCCCAGATCCTTTTCATTATCCATACATATTATTTTCCTTCTGTTCAAATAATGATAATAATAATCCTTGCTTTTGATATAGCGCTTTTCAAATTTTCTAGATATTTCAAAGCACTTCACAGAGTTTACTGTAAGGTAAACTCTGTGAAGTAGACTGTATATTTTGTGGGTGAAACGTGGCAGCCAATTGCACACAGCAGCAAACAGTTGTGGATTGAAACGGTTCCTTGCAGGATTTTTTGTCCCCAGGCGAAGTACTTTACATTTCTCCACATTGAATTTCATCTGCCATCAATCTGTCCAGTTCCCAAGTCAATTCAAATCCCCTTATAACCTCTCCTGTTCAGCATCACAATCTACACCTTCATTAGTTTGGCAAACTTAGTCACAGTGCTTATATTCCTAGTTCCAAATCATTTATAAAAATATTACACAAAAGAGGTCCCAAAACAGACCCTTTAGGAACTCCACTGGTAACATTTTACCACATTCCCGTTACCACCCTCTTCCTATCTACCAGTTATGTCTCCATTGTCATATCCGATTTCTTTATTTTTCAATACCAATCTCTTCAGAGGCTTGGATCCTCTTAGATTAAGAGGAAACTTAAAAGTTTTCAAAATCATGAGAGGATTTGATAGGGTGAACAAGGAGAAACTATTTCCACTGTTGAGTCAGTAACCTGGGTCAGTAACCTGAGGACACTGATTTTTTTAAAAAGATGTTAAAAGAAACAGAGGGGAGTTGAAGAGAAACATTTTCACGCAGCGAGTTATTGGGATCTGGAATACGTTACCTGAAAGGGTGGAAACTGGTTCAATGGAAGCCCAATAACAACTTTTAAGAGAGAAGTAGATAAATAATTATGGAGGACCGGTTTGCAGGGCTATGGGGAGAAAGAGCGGGCAGTGGGATTAATTTGGATAGCTCTCTTCAAAGAGCTGGAACAGACACAATGGGCAGAGTGGCCTTCTGTGCTGTATGATTCTATGAAGAGGAACTATCAAAAGTTCTAACTGAATTCCAGATATACATCCATAGACTGACCCAATCAATCTCCCTTATCACACTGTCATAGAAAACCAGTAAATTAGATTGGCATGAGCTGTGTATCATGCCATGCCAATCTAATGGGAGACAGGGGATAGGGAGATGGGGAAGGGGGCTGTGTGTGGGGGCGAGTGGGGGGCACGATGTGTGGGAAAGAGGGGAGGGGCTATGTGTAGGGGAGGGGGGGCTGTGTGTGAGTGTGGGGGGGGCGCTGTGGATGGGGAGGTTCTGTGTGCCGAGGGACTGTATATGTGGGGGGGTGGGCGGAGCTGTGTGTTTGGGGGGCTGTGTGTGTGGGGGTGGGGGGGCTGTGGGGCTGTGTTTGGGGGCGTGCCGTTTGTGTGTGGGGTGTGGGGGGCTATGTGTGGGGCGGATTGTGTGTGTATCGGGAGCTGCTTGTGTATGTGGGGGGGCCATGTGTGTGAGGGGCCGAGTGTGTGGAGGGTGGGCGGCGTGTGTGTGTGGGGACGCTGTGTGTTTGTGGGGGGCTATGTGTGTGTGGGTGGTGGTGTGTGTGGAGTGGGTAGGTGTGTGTGTGTGGGTGGGGTCTGTGTATAACTGTTTCTATTTGTTTGTCAGATCGTGCGAGTCTCCAACAGAGAAAGAAATTCCGTGTAAGTAATGGCCTTCAGGCCCCCTAGCCACACCCCCCATCCCCACAGCCCCCTCCACATCCACCTCCCGCCAGCCCCACCCACCCCCACATCGACCCCCTGAACAGCCACACACCCAACAGCCACACCGTCCCCAACTCCCCCAGACACTCCCCTCCACAAACCCTCACCTACAGCAACACCCCCCACAGCCACATGTCCCACCCCCACAGCCCCGCCACTGCCACATGCCCCACAACCCATAGCTCCCCCCCACAGCCCCGCCCACAGCCCCCGCCCACACCCTGAGCCCCCCCCACCCCCACACACAGCCATACCCCCCCACCCACACTGACACCCACCCCGCCTCCACAGCCACACCCCCCACAGCCACCCACCCCTACAAGGTGAGGGTAGTGTTTGGTTGGGATCACTGTGTCTGTTTCCTCACAGCGATCAGACCTAGAGAGAAGAAGTTCCAGGCTGACCGGAGGTTTGGTGACCGGCGTGACACAGTAGTGAGCGCACGCACATACTTTTACGCCGATGAAAACAAGTGCGACCAGTACATGGAAACCTTTCTTCAGTGCATCGAAGCCTCAGGTACCACACACACACACGCATCCCCCGCCACACACACACACAGCCCCTGCCACACACACATACAGCCCCTGCCCCACACACACTGCCCCTGCGACACACACACACACAGCCCCTGCCACACACACACACAACCCCTGCCCCACACACACAGCCCCCACCACACACACACACACACAGCCCCTGCCACACACACACACACAGCCCCGCCACACACACACACAGCCCCCGCCACACACACAGAGCCCTCACCACACACACGCGCACAGCTGCTGCCACACACATACACAGCGCCCCCGCCACACACACACACATAGAGCCCCTGCCATACACACGTGCATCCCCTGCCACACACACAGCCCCGCCACACACACACGCATCCCGTGCCACACACACATAGAGCCCCCGCCACAAACACACAGCCCCCGCCACACACACACAGGCCCCGCCACACACACACGCATCCCCTGCCACACACAAACACAGGCCCCCGCCACACACACACGCATCCCCTGCCACACACAAATAGAGCCCCCGCCACACACACACAGCCCCCGCCACACACACACGGCTCCCGCCACACACACAGGCCCTGCCACACAGAAACACAGCCCCCGCCACACACAAACACAGCCCCTGCCACACACACACAGCCCACGCCACACACACACACACAGCCCCCGCCACACACACACAGCCCCCGCCACACACACACACACAGTCCCCGCCACACACAGGCCCCGCCACACACACGCATCTCCTGCCACACACACAGAGCCCACGCCACACACACACACAGCCCCCGCCAAACACACACACAGCCCCCGCCAAACACACACAAAGCCCTCACCACACACACACACAGCCCTCGCCACACACATTCCCCACCACACATACACAGCCCCCACCACACATACACACACAGCCCCTGGCACACACACACAGCCCCTGCCACACACACACAGCCCCCGCCACACACACACAGGCCCCGCCACACACACACAGGCCCCGCCACACACACACATCCCCTGCCACACACACAGAGCCCACGCCACACACACACAGCCCCCGCCACACACACACAGCCCCCGCAACACACACAGTCCTCGCCACACACACACACAGCCCCCGCCACACACACACACACACACAGCCCTCGCCACACACACACAGCCCCCGCAACACACACAGCCCTCGCCACACATACACAGCCCCCGCCACACACACACAGCCCCCGCCACACACACACAGCCCTCGCCACACACACACAGCCCCCGCCACACACACACAGCCCCCGCCACACACACAGCCCCCGCCACACACACAGACCTCGCCACACACACAGCCCTCGCCACACACACAGCCCCCACCACAAACACACAGCCCCCGCCACACACACAGCCCCCGCCACACACACACAGCCCCTGCCACACACACATAGCCCAGCCACACATACACAGCCCCCACCACACACACACAGCCCCCGCCACACACATACACACAGCCCTCGACACACACACACAGCCCCGCCACACACACACAGCCCCGCCACACACATACACACAGCCCTCGCCACACACACACAGCCCCGCCACACACACACAGCCCCGCCACACACACACAGCCCCCGCCACACACACACACAGCCCTCGCCACACACACACACAGCCCCCGCCAAACACACACACAGCCCCCGCCAAACACACACAAAGCCCTCACCACACACACACAGCCCTCGCCACACACATTCCCCACCACACATACACAGCCCCCACTACACATACACACACAGCCCCTGGCACACACACACAGCCCCCGCCACACACACACAGGCCCCGCCACACACACACAGGCCCCGCCACACACACACACATCCCCTGCCACACACACAGAGCCCACGCCACACACAAACAGAGCCCCCGCAACACACACAGCCCTCGCCACACACACACACAGCCCCCGCCACACACACACACACACAGCCCTCGCCACACACACACAGCCCCCGCCACACACACACAGCCCCCACCACAAACACACAGCCCCCGCCACACACACAGCCCCCGCCACAAACACACAGCCCCGCCACACACACACACACAGCCCCCGCCACACACACACACACAGCCCTCGCCAAACACACACAGCCCCGCCACACACAAAGAGCCCTCACCACACACACGCGCACAGCCCCTGGCACACACATACACAGCGCCCCCGCCACATACACACATAGAGCCCCTGCCATACACACGTGCATCCCCCGCCACACACACACAGGCCCCGCCACACACACACGCATCCCTTGCCACACACACATAGAGCCCCCGCCACAAACACACAGCCCCCGCCACACACACACAGGCCCCAACACACACAAACACATCCCCTGCCACACACACATAGAGCCCCCGCCACACACACACAGCCCCCGCCACACACACACAGCTCCCGCCACACACACACACACGGCCCACACCACACACATACAGCCCACACCACACACACACAGCTCCCGCCACACACACACAGCCCCCGCCACAAACACACAGCCCCCGCCACACAAACACAGCCCCCGCCACACACACACAGGCCCCGCCACACACACACGCATCCCCTGCCACACACAAATAGAGCCCCTGCCACACACACACAGCCCCCGCCACACACACAGCTCCCGCCACACACACACAGCTCCTGCCACACACACAGGCCCCGCCACACACACACACAGCCCCCGCCACACACAAACACAGCCCCCATCACACACAGCCCACGCCACACACACACACACAGCCCCCACCACACACACTCCCCACCACACATACACACAGCCCCCGCCATACACACAAATCCCCCACCACAAACACACAGCCCCCGCCACACAAACACAGCCCCCGCCACACACACACAGGCCCCGCCACACACACACGCATCCCCCGCCACACACAAATAGAGCCCCTGCCACACCCACACAGGCCCCGCCACACACACACAGCCCCAGCCACACAAACACAGCCCCCGCCGCACACACAGCTCCCGCCACACACACACAGCTCCTGCCACACACACAGGCCCCGCCACACACACACACAGCCCCCGCCACACACAAACACAGCCCCCACCACACACAGCCCACGCCACACAAACACACACAGCCCCCACCACACACACAGGCCCCGCCACACACACACACAGCCCCCGCCACACACACGCATCTCCTGCCACACACACAGAGCCCACGCCACACACACACACAGCCCGCGCCACACACACAGCCCACGCCACACACACAGAGCCCACGCCACACACACACACAGGCCCCGCCACACACACACGCATCCCCTGCCACACACAAATAGAGCCCCCGCCACACACACACAGGCCCCGCCACACACACACAGCTCCCGCGACACACACAGGCCCCGCCACACACACACACAGCCCCCGCCACACACAAACACAGCCCCCACCACACACACATAGCCCCCGCCACACACACAGCCCCCACCACACACACACAGCCCCCACCACACACACACAGCCCCCACCACACACACATAGCCCCCGCCACACACACAGCCCCCGCCACACACACACAACCCCCGCCACATACACACAGCCCCCGCCACACACACACAGCCCTCGCCACACACACACAGCCCCTGCCACACACACACAGCCCCTGCCACACACACACACACAGCCCTCGCCACACACACAGCCCCCGCCACACACACACAGCCCCCGCCACACACACACACACACAGCCCCCGCCACACACATAGAGCCCTCACCACACACACGCGCACAGCCACTGCCACACACACACGCATCCCCTGCCACACACACATAGAGCCCCCGCCACAAACACACAGCCCCCGCCACACACACACAGGCCCCAACACACACACACACATCCCCTGCCACACACACATAGAGCCCCCGCCACACACACACAGCTCCCGCCACACACACACACAGCCCACACCACACACACACAGCCCCTGCCACACACACACACACAGCCCTCGCCACACACACACAGCCCCCGCCACACACACACAGCCCCCGCCACACACACACACACACAGCCCCCGCCACACACACACAGCCCCCGCCACACACACACAGCCCCCGCCACACACACACACACACAGCCCCCGCCACACACATAGAGCCCTCACCACACACATGCGCACAGCCACTGCCACACACACACGCATCCCCTGCCACACACACATAGAGCCCCCGCCACAAACACACAGCCCCCGCCACAAACACACAGCCCCCGCCACACACACACAGGCCCCAACACACACACACACATCCCCTGCCACACACACATAGAGCCCCCGCCACACACACACAGCTCCCGCCACACACACACACACGGCCCACACCACACACATACAGCCCACACCACACAAACACAGCCCCCGCCACACACACACAGCCCATGCCACACACACACAGAGCCCCTGCCACACACACACGCATCCCTTGCCACACACACATAGAGCCCCCGCCACAAACACACAGCCCCCGCCACACACACACAGGCCCCAACACACACACACATAGAGCCCCCGCCACACACACACAGCCCCCGCCACACACACACAGCTCCCGCCACACACACACACGGCCCACACCACACACATACAGCCCACACCACATACACAGCTCCCGCCACACACACACAGCCCGCGCCACAAACACACAGCCCCCGCCACACAAACACAGCCCGCGCCACAAACACACAGCCCCCGCCACACAAACACAGCCCGCGCCACAAACACACAGCCCCCGCCACACACACACGCATCCCCTGCCACACACAAATAGAGCCCCTGCCACACACACACAGGCGCCGCCACACACACACAGCCCCAGCCACACAAACACAGCCCCCGCCACACACACACAGCCCCTGCCACACACACACACACAGCCCTCGCCACACACACACAGCCCCCGCCACACACACACAGCCCCCGCCACACACACACACACACAGCCCCCGCCACACACATAGAGCCCTCACCACACACACGCGCACAGCCTCTGCCACACACACATGCATCCCCTGCCACACACACATAGAGCCCCCGCCACACACACACAGCTCCCGCCACACACACACACACGGCCCACACCACACACATACAGCCCACACCACACACACACAGCTCCCGCCACACACACAGCCCACACCACACACACACAGCTCCCGCCACAAACACACAGCCCCCGCCACACAAACACAGCCCCCGCCACACACACACAGCCCATGCCACACACACACAGAGCCCCTGCCACACACACACGCATCCCTTGCCACACACACATAGAGCCCCCGCCACAAACACACAGCCCCCGCCACACACACACAGGCCCCAACACACACACACACATCCCCTGCCACACACATAGAGCCCCCGCCACACACACACAGCCCCCGCCACACACACACAGCTCCCGCCACACACACACACACGGCCCACACCACACACATACAGCCCACACCACACACACACAGCTCCCGCCACACACACAGCCCACACCACACACACAGCTCCCGCCACACACACACAGCCCCCGCCACAAACACACAGCCCCCGCCACACAAACACAGCCCCCGCCACACACACACAGGCCCCGCCACACACACACGCATCCCCTGCCACACACAAATAGAGCCCCTGCCACACACACACAGGCCCCGCCACACACACACAGCCCCAGCCACACAAACACAGCCCCCGCCACACACACAGCTCCCGCCACACACACACAGCTCCTGCCACACACACAGGCCCCGCCACACACACACACAGCCCCTGCCACACACAAACACAGCCCCCACCACACACAGCCCACGCCACACACACACACAGCCCCCACCACACACACTCCCGACCACACACACACAGCCCCCGCCACACACACAGCCCCCACCACACATACACACAGCCCCCGCCATACACACAAAGCCCCCGCCACAAACACACAGCCCCCACCACACACACAGGCCCCGCCACACACACACAGCCCTCGCCACACACACACACACACAGCCCTCGCCACACACACACAGCCCCCGCCACACACACACAGCCCCCGCCACACACACACACACAGCCCCCGCCACACACATAGAGTCCTCACCACACACACGCGCACAGCCACTGCCACACACACACGCATCCCCTGCCACACACACATAGAGCCCCCGCCACAAACACACAGCCCCCGCCACACACACACAGGCCCCAACACACACACACACATCCCCTGCCACACACACATAGAGCCCCCGCCACACACACACAGCTCCCGCCACACACACACACAGCCCACACCACACATACACAGCCCCCGCCACACACACACAGCCCCCGCCACACACAAACACAGCCCCCGCGACACACACACAGCCCATGCCACACACACAGAGCCCCCGCCACACACACAGCCCCCACCACACACACACACACAGCCCCCACCACACACACACACACAGCCCCCACCACAGACACACACACAGCCCCCGCAACACACACAAAGCCCTCACCACACACACACAGCCCTCACCACACACACTCCCCACCACACATACACAGCCCCCACCACACATACACACACAGCCCCCGCCACACACAGCCCCCACCACACATACACACAGCCCCCGCAATACACACACAGCCCCCACCACACACTCACAGCCCATGCCACACACACACAGAGTCCCCGCCACACACACAGCCCTCGCCACACACACACACAGCCCTCGCCACACATACGCGCACAGCCCCCGCAACACACACACACAGCCCATGCCACACACACACAGAGCCCCTGCCACACACAAAGCCCTCACCACACAAACACACAGCCCTCGCCACACACACACACTCCCCACCACACATACACAGCCCCTGCCACACATACACACACAGCCTCCACCACACATACACACACAGCCCCCACCACACATACACACAGCCCCCGCCACACACACAGCCCCCACCACACACACACAGCCCCCGCCACACACACACAGCCCCCGCCACACACACATAGCCCCGCCACACACACACAGCCCCCGCCACACATACACAGCCCCTGCCATACATACACAGCCCCTGCCACACATACACAGCCCCCACCACACATACACAGCCCCCGCCACACACACAGCCCACGGCACACACACACAGCCCCTGCCACACACACATAGCCCCTGCCACACATACACAGCCCCCGTCACACATGCACAACCCCTGCCACACATACACAGCCCCCGCCACACACACACAGCCTCCGCCACACACACAGCCCCCGCCACACACACACACACACAGCCCTCGCCACACACATACAGCCCCCTCCACACACATACAGCCCCCACCACACACAGCCCCCACCACACACAGCCCCCATCACACCCACACAGCCCCCACCACACACAGCCCCCGCCACACACACACAGCCCCCGTCACACATACACAGCCCCCGCTACACACACACTCATCACTATATTGATCTCTCGGCCCCTCAAGGCCTCACCTTGCTGTGCGTGGGGCACTCTCCTGCGTGCTGTGTTTCTCGATCACTCTGTGTTTCCAGCATTCACACCATGTTTTGTATTCCTACAGGCAGAAGCTCCAAGGATGGATTCTCTGCCATTAAGCTGACTGCCCTGGGGAGGCCCCAATTCCTGGTAGGTTATAGCCCTCACTGGGGAATAGCCAGTGGTTAGACCTGGTATGGTATAATTAAACATAATAAAAACCCAGCATTTGATTCTGAGCTTTTCATTTCTTCTCAAAGCGTCTCAAAGCGCTTCACAGAATATACTATAAAGTGAATTGACTGTATATTTGTGGGGGAAATGTAGCTGCCAGTGTGCACAGCAATGTCACACAAACAGTCGTGGGTTGAAATGACCAATTTATTATTGAGTTGTTTGAGGATTTTTGGAATAGAAACCTGAAGGACATCTTTACTGTATGTAGGATTACATCACACTGAATGTTCACTGGGCTGTCAGTTAGTAATTAGAAAGTGCAAGCTTAAGATAAATCTTACATTTGGTTCAGTGCTGTTCATATCAGTGGGGGTGGGGGGTGGGGGTGATTCACATGGCAAAGAAGGGTCACTGGGATTTTTTTTCTCTCCCAAATTATAATCATGAAAGGAATTAAGGGGAGGTTAGATTCTTCATGGGGAGCTGTGAGTGGTGGAGGGGCTGTGCATGTGGGTGTGGGGGGGGGGGGGGAGGGGCTGTGTGTGTGTGGGCTGTGTGCCCAGTCAGGTCTCGCTCCACACATTGTGATTTTCTCTAACATGCGGACTGTCTTGCACAGCTCCAGTTCTCGGAGGTGCTGTTGAAGTGGCAGCAGTTCTTCCACCTGTTGGCTGAGGAGCAGGGCAAGGGGGGCCTGGCTGCCCTGGAGATGACGCTGGAGCTGGAACAGCTGCAGGTAACACTGGGGCAGATATTTCAGGCCTTGTGTCCTGTTTGGGATGCCCTCCTGGCATGAAAGGCACTCTATACAAGTGTCATTTTGTTGTTATTGTTGTTTGGAATGAGGGCAGTTTCTGATGCCACTTGATCTTTGTGCCTTCACACAGGACAATCTGATGAAATTGGGATTAGCCAGTGAGGATGAGATCATCAAATGGATCCCTGGCGAGAACCTTGGTCAGTCTGGGTAAGAACTGAGTTACTCAAACACCTGCTCTGTGTCTGCGCCAAGGGCCTCTGCTGTGGCCTGACTTCTCAGTACGTTTAACTGCTGACTGCTGTGTGTTTGCAGGACTGTGGATCTGCTCGACTGGAACAAACTGATTGACAACAGAACTAAAATTACTGAACTCTTTCTTGTTCCAAATTTGAAGGTAATATGTGCACTTGAGAGTGTGATTGTTGGTGTATGAGCCAGTGTGTGTGTGTGTGTGCACACGGGCGCCTAGTGGGCCAAGAGGTCATGGGGAGTGGTTGGGTCTCGGAGACAGTCACTGATGGTTATCTTGATTGTAGAGTGGCCTGATTGAACCGTTGCTCTCACGTTTCACCAAAGTGGAGGAATCCCAGATGAAGAGGATGCTGCAGAGAATGGACATTCTAGCAAAGGTCAGCATGGTCAGCAACAACAATTTGTGTTTATGTAGCACCCTCCACGCCGGGCGGAGTCTCAGAGCGCTTCACAAAGGCGGAGCCCGAAGCCGAGCCAAGGGGAGAGGGAAGGTGACTGTAAACATGATTGAAGAGAAAGGTCTTGAGGCGCGACCTCAAGATGGGGAAGGTGAGGTGAACAGGTTGACTGAGAGAGTTTCGGGGCGTAGTGGCAGAAACCATGGCTGCCAATGGTGGAGAGGACGATTTGGGGGACAAGGAGGAGGCCAGACCCAGTAGAGTAGAGGCAGCGGGTAGTGCTATGAGAAGAGAGGAGGTTAGAGAAGCCCCCTCCTCTTCCTCATCTTTCCCCTTGCCATCTTTCCTCCCTTTTTCCCCTAGTCCCACTTCCATGAATGTTTGTGGGACACTGCTGTGCGCAATTTGGCTGCCGCGTTTTGCCCACAAATATGCAGTCAGTTTTCTTACTCTTCTTCATCCTGCCCTGACCCCTTCCCCCCTGCTCTTGGCTCTCTCTAACTGTACAGTGCCTTGGGACGTCCTCTCGATGTGAAAGGTGCTACATAAATGTAAGTTTTACTTGATTGATTGATCTATGTGCTCCCTCTTGGTGATATCATCTGCAGATATGGGGTACACTTCCACATGTATGCGGATGGCACTCAACTCTATTTTTCCACCTCACTTTGCGACCCCCGGTCCCCTGATTTTCTATCAGCCTTCCTGTCAGACATCAGGAGCTGGATGAGCGTGAATTTCCTTCAACTAAATGTTGACAAGACGGAAGTCATACTCTTTGGTTCTTGTCAATGTCTTCAATTCCATGGTTCTCACCTCCTCCACCCGACCTGCTCCTAAAACTCCGAACCTATACGCAACCTAGGCTTCAGGTTCGACCCCCAATTATCCTTTCTCCCCACATCCGGTCCCTATCCTGCTCTTCCATTTCCGATGCATTGGCTGTCTCCGCTAATATCACACCCCGAAAGTCGCTGAAACCCTAGTCCTCTCAGCTGGAGTATTCAAATGCCCTCCTCACCGGTCTCCCCTCCGCTATCATTCATAAAATCCAAAGTATCCAGAACTCTGCCGCCCACATTCTTACACGTATGAAACTGCGCTCCCCGGTCCTTGCCGGCCTGCACTGGTTTGGAGAGGATCGATTTCAAGATCCTCACTCTTGTTGTCAAAATCCCTCCACTCCTCTGCACCCCCGTACAACAACAACAAAATTACATTTGTATAGTGCCTTTGGTCAGAAGGTTGCCCCAAGGCGCCGGACAGTTACTGATTCAGACCCGAGCTGAGGACAGGGGGGATTAGGTCCATCGAAGAGGAAAGTCTTGAGGGAGGCCAGGGAGGGGGCAAGGCAGAGGAATTGCGGGATGGAGTTCCAGAGGTTGGGGGCAGAGTGGCTGAAGTCTCGCCCACCAATGGTTGGTCGGGAGACATGGAGCAGGCCAGAGCCTGCTGAGTGGAGGGGCGGGCCGGTTGGTAAGAGGATAGGAGGTCACAGATGTAGGGTGGGGCGAGGTTGTGGAGAGCTTTAAATATGAGGACCAAGATCTTGAATTGGATCCTATGGATGATGGGGAGCCAATGGAGTCGGGCGAGGCTAATAATAATAATCCTTGCATTTGATATAGCGCTTTTCACATCTTATCGACGTCCCAAAGCGGTTCACAGAATATACTGTAAAGTGAATTGACTCTATATTTGTGGGCGAATCGCGGCAGCCAATTGCTCACAGCAGTGTCCCACAAACAGTCGTGGATTGAAATGACCAATTTTATTGTGGTTTTTTTGGAGGGATTATTATTAGGCGTGTGGAGTAAAGAAACTTGCCCAAAGTTTCGCCCTGACCTGCCTGGATTCGAACACAGGTCTCCCCAGTTTGCAAGACAACCACTAAGCCACAGGAGATCCACCGGAGCTCCACAGGAGCCAGAGGGAGGATGGGAGATATGGGGTCACTGAGTTCGGAATAGGACACAGGCCGCAGAATTCTGGATTATCTGCAGCCTGTGGGGGGAGAAATTGGGAAGGCTGACCAGCAGGGCCTTTGCATAATCGAGCCGGGAAGTAATGAAAGCGTGGATGAGGGTTTCAGCGGCTTTGAGGGTGAGGTAGTGGTGGAGTTAGGCAATGTTGCGTAGGTGTGGAAATGCAGAGCAAGTCATGGCTTGGATGAGGCGGAGGAAACACAGTTGAGGGTCGAACAAGACACTTAGGTTTCTGATTGGCTTGGTGAGGTTGAGTATGCAACCATGGAGGTTGATGCTGCCAGAGCCTGATGCAAGAACAGGCTTGCCGATCAGTAGGGCCTCTGTCTTGTGACATTGAACTGTAGAAAGCTAGCTCTCATTCAGGACTTGATGTCTGATAGACAGTCAGCAGGACTATTTGGCAGAGACTAGAGAAGATCGGTAGGATGCTGTGAGCCAGATATGCCGGTGGACCGTTAGGCCAGATTTGAGCCTGGTGCATTCAGCGGCCTGCACCTGGCCCTTGAGGGAACATAAGTGGGTGGTGTATCAGGGTGAGGTTCAGGAGTAGGAAGCGGTTCGGGAGGTGAGGGGGACAAGAGTGTTGAGTGTAGTGGAGAGGGTGTTGAGGAGAATGAATGCGGAGGATGGGTCAGTGCGGGAGGTGGGCCAGAGGGAGGATTCCCAAGGCAGCGAAGAGAGTTTGTGAGGTGATCTTCTTCCATGGGTGGTAGAAGATGGAGGTAGAGGGGAAAGGGGTAGAGGAGTTAAAGGAGATGAAATGGTGGTCGGAGATGGCCTTATTGGGGATGGTGACATCTGGAATTGTTACCTGAGTTACAGTTGGTTGCTTTCCTGTGTGATTGGCGGGTGGCTGGGCTGGGTTGGCGAGTGGCTGAACTGTTGTGGATCTGTTGGTTTGGGATGTTCCCATCAACACAGAAAGCGCTGGCGAGTGGCGTGTGTCTGATGGTGGATGCAGAGCAGACCTATTTCCAGCCGGCCATCAGCAGACTGACCCTCGAGATGCAACGCAAGTTCAACCTGGACAAACCCATCATCTTCAACACCTACCAGTGCTACCTTAAGGTCAGTGTGGGGGTGACGGGGAATATGGGAGGGAAATGTGGGGGTGACAGTTGGGGAATGTGGGGATGATGCGGGGGTTGTGTGGGGGTGACAGATGGGGAATGTGGGGGTGTGGGGTGACGGGGGGACGGGGGAGTGTTGGGGTGAGGTGGGGGGCAGTGTGGGGTGTAGTGTGGGGTTGACGGGGGGGTAGTGTGGGGGTGACGGGGGGTAGTGTGGGGATGATGGCGGGGAGGGAGTGTGGAGGGGGGAGGTAGAGGGGGAATGTGGGGTGATGGTTTCCCCTTGACAGCTGAGACAGTTGGTGATGTGGTTTGCAGGAAGCATATAACAATGTGACCCTGGACATGGAGCTGTCAAGACGGGAGGGCTGGTGCTTTGGTGCGAAGCTGGTGCGGGGAGCATACATGGTACAGGAGAGAAAGAGATCCAGCGAGATCGGGTATCAGGATCCCATTAATGACAGCTACGAGGCCACTACAGCCATGTTCCACAAGTAAGTGTGCGCCAGTGTGTGTGTGAGCCAGAATGTGTGTGAAGCACAATGATTTTCCTTCGATTGGAATGGGAGGGAACCTTTAACTCTCAAGTCTGTTTGCCAAGATGCCAATTAACCCACTGTGCAAAGGTGGAAGTCTAAAGGCGAACAAATTAAGAAAGTTTTGCTCATCCGGGAAATCTGGGGTGATCGTCCTGCAGATAATTAACCTATTTGCTGCTGCTTTTTGACACTAAAGGCTGTTCTAAGGAAGGAGATGGGGAAATATGAGGATTTCACAGGTCCAAGCCAGGATCTGCTAGTTATACCGCTCTACCCTCGCCTTAGCTAAATCATGCTTTTACTCCAAAATTATCTTGGAAGTGAAGACTCCTCCTTTCTACCATTCACTAACACCTCCCTTCGACCTCCCATGCTTCTGCCATCCTCTCCTCCAACACCAAATGTGAGGAGATGGATTTCTTGAAGTCTAAAGTTGAGCGAATCCGTTCTGCCATCTCTACCCCCTATACAGCCACCCAGTACCCACCTTTCTCTCCCCTTCCAGCCCCCCTGCCCCCATCCTTCCCTCCAAACGTTTGACCCTGTCTCTTTCTCTTTGCTCAGCTACATAATTTCTCATTTGACACCCACCATCCGCTCCCATGAACCCATCCCTACCCCTCTCCTTACTTCCCAACTCCACCTCTTTGCCCCCCTGCTAACAGATCTTGTTAACCTCTCCCTGTCCACTGGCATCAGACCCATCCCCCAAAAGACATCATCACCCCTACCCTAAAAGCCTTTCTCTTGATCCATCTCTGCTCTCCAACTACCATTTCAAACATTGCTTTTCTTTCCAAGGTCATGGGATGAGTTGTTGCTTCCCAGCTTTGCTTTTTCCTCTGCCAGAATTCTCTCCATGAACCTCTCCATTTTAGGTTTGGTGCTACTCACAGCAGAGACAGGTCTGGTCAAAGTGACAAATGATATTCTGTCACCAGAGGTGGCCAAGATACTGATCCACGCTTTCATCAGATCCTGGTTTGACTACACCAACTGCCTGCTCACTGGCTTCCCATCCCTCTCTGACCTCCTAACTCAATACCAACTTGTCAGCTCCCTCTGCTTGGTGGACACTGGCCTACGTCTGATCCTCTACATCTCCTGCCCCAATATTGGCAATCGGGCATTCAACATTTCTGCCCCCAACTCTGGAACTCTATCCCGCAATCCCTCCGCCTCACCCCTCGCCTCCTGACGTGAAAGGCACTATGCAATTGTGATTTTGTTGTTGTTCAAGTCCTGTCTAAAGATGGTGGGACCATTGCTCAATGGGAAGGGATGTGGCCCGAGCTGTGGTCAGGGAGATGGTGACAATGCTCACACATTTCTTGCTGAGCTGTGTTGCCCAATGGGAAGCTCTCAGGGAGTTCCTGGTACCTGCCACACACCTAGTGAGGCTCAAACTCACGCTTGGTGGATGGTGAACAACCAACTGGTGACTGACCTCCATGGGGTAACAACAACATACAACAAAATTTGCATTTGTATACGCCTTTCTCAGACTGGCTCCAATGTAACCTGTCTGGCAATGGAATGTCAGAATCTAGCCATCCTTCTGTGGCTGTATCTAGTTCATTCCTGATCCAGGCAAGTCCACCATCTTCCTGCACATAGGTTGGACACACTCCATTCCTGGTGAATGATGGATCTATCTGTTGGAGGTGTGGAATTTGAGCAGCAGTTGCTTACCTCTGTGTTGAGATAATGTTAGAATGTGTGTCTGCAAACAAATTGAGATGGATTCCAATCCCTGGAGATATGAACGCGGATCAAGGTTGTGAGTTCAGCAGTTGTTGCACTGAACTGTCTCAAGGTCTGTCACTGCCTCCCATCCAAATGCCTCTCATGCCTTCTCACCTTGCTGCCAAAAGCTTGGACAAAGGTCTTAAGGTAGGCATTCATAGTAATAATAATCCTTGCATTTGATGTAGCAATTTATAACGTCTTTGAGGTGTCTCAAATCGCTTTACAGAATATACTGGTAAAGTGAGTTATATTTTGTAGACGAAACGCAGCAGCCAATTGCGCATGATAACATGGTAAATTTGCTCACCATGACTATCTTTTCCCTGACCTTAACTTTTCAAAATACACTGTAAAATAGAGTGTTTTATAAGTAAGGGCTTTTTTTTTACTATTATGGTTGTACAACAGACAGCAGCACAGTGGGAACGCAAAACAATCAAATTATAATCTTCAGGAGGTCAGGAGACAGTTTGTGTGCGGTGTGCAGCACTCTTGCAGAAACATAATCTAGTTATGAGGAATTAGCCAGAGCAGGTAAGGGATTTAAACTTGGGACATGAGGGAGCAGTGATTATGATTTATTAGAGTGGTAATAAAGGATAAAATCTGAGCTACTAGATTGGAACAAAGGTAACCACAGTAGATTAAGGAATGAAGAAGCTCAGATAACTGGAGGGAAAAAAAACGAATGAAGATTTTGAGTAACAATGGGAAGTATTTAAAATATGCAAGAGAAATAATATACAATAAAAGCCCATTTATCCGTGACCCAATCAACCGTAATTCCCGTATAACCGGCACTTAAAAAAAAGTTCCCATTCAAATAATCAGATCTTATCACGGTGGTGCATTTAATGAGTCAATTGTTGTACTAGAGTACAATATGGTTAATTCTGAATGCTGCCGGTAGTGGCACTTCCGGGTTTTCTTCTTAAAGGGGCACTGTTTTTCTTCTCCCTCTCTCCTTTTGCTCTCTCTTTTTCTTTCTCTCCCTCTCCTTCCTTACTCTCTATCTCCCCTTCTCTTTCTATCTTTTCCCCTTTCTTTCCCTCTCTCTCTGACGGATACACATTGCCTGTGTAGCTTGATAGTATCGTGGATTTATACACTGTTTTGGAGGGTGGGAGAAGCAGAGAGAGGCAGGGAGAAAGAGAGGGTGGAGAGGAGTGGGGGGGGAAGAGAGGGAAAGGGGGGGAGAAAGAGAGGAATGGGAGAGGGAGAGAGAGATGGGGGAGCGGAGGGGGGGAGAGAGAGAGGGGGGTGAGTTGATTAATTTAGATGGAAAATGAGAGGAGTGGATGGGGGGTTGGGTTTCAAGCCATTGAGATGCCAGACTGACAGAGCGTGTGTGTGAAAGAGAGAGAGAGAGAGGGAAGGAGGGAGAGAAAGAAAGAAAAAAAACCCAAGAGAACCCCTTTAAGAGAAAAAAAAACTCTTCCATCCGCCATTGTAGAAGTTTGCTTTATGATTGTGTGCTGTGTTTATAGACTGTAATCAATATTTATTGCTTTATTGGTAAGTATCCGTACAATATTCTGTTATTATTTAGTCTATTATTAATATGGTATGTTTAAAAAAAGTTGATTTTTTTGTGTTGGGTTTTTGGTAGCTGGCCGCCCGAGTAGCCAGCATGCGGTTTAACCGGCACTGGCCAGGTCCCGAGCGTGCTGGATAAACAGGCTTTTACTGTACAGGCATCCCGTCCCAACAATTTCACGTATCCACAGTTGACTCTCTGCAACAACTTTGCCAACTGCGGCAGTGAATTTTGCATATCCACGGGTTTTAACACTAACACTAGCGTTTGGCGCTAGGATCCAGTTGCATCAACCAGCCACGATGTCGCTTCTCTCTTAGGATTAAGGTAAATAACATGAAATTATTGTTTTTTATCTTCTTATTATGTTATTTGAACATTTATTGTTTTTGTTAGGTTATTGTGTTTTTTTTTCTTTTTAGTAAACAAACAGGCAATTTACTCCCCCCTAATCCCATTTTTCTCATAAGGCCTTGTATTTGCCAATCGCGGTTTTACTAACCACAGTGGTTTTCAGGAACGTATCCCCCACGGTTGGGGAGGGATACCTGTACTATAAAGTGTACTATACTGTACTATAATTGACTGTCTATTTGTGCAGCCATTTGTGCACAGGTGAGTCCCTCAAACAGTTGTGGTATGAATTGAGGGATTATTAAGGAAGCAGTGTGGAGTAAGGAAACTAACACTAGGTTTTACCCTGCCGGGAATCAAACCCAGGTCTCTCACTTGCGAGGCAAGTACTCTAACCACTGAGCTACAGGACTTCATTTGTTATATAAATACAGGTTGTTGGTGTATTGGTCCACAGACAACAGCCTTCTGCCCTCCTTCTTCTCCCCCGCCAGCAACTATTCCATTGAGCCATAAAGGAAAGCTATCTAATAATGCGATGTGGAGGATGAATAAGGAGTTGAGGATTAAACTAACCCTGAGGCAAAATGTATAAATATTACAAAACGGATAATAGAAGGAAACAGAAATGAATACTGTATAGCAAACTTAGGGAATGGGATAAAGGATCGATTAGGATGGCAACTAACATCAAAACATAAGAATTCGCTGGCAAAAGAAGACCAGGGCCCATCTAGTTAGCCTTCCACCATCCTGACAGTTGTTTGAAATGTGTTCCAAACTATAAAATGTATCCTCTCAATTACTGCAATATCCTATTGTGACCAGAACTGCCCATAATATTCCAAGTGCAATGGCACCAGTGATTTATAAAGTTCATTTATGAAGATGTTAAACAAAAGTGGTCCCAAACAAACTCCTGTAGAACTCTACTAGTAACACTCTCCCAGCCTATTGATCGGCCAACTACGTATCCACTATAAGATACTTCCCCTGATTCACATTTTATATTCGTAACCCACCTTTCAGGAGGAACTATATCAAAGGCCTTACCGAAATCCAGGTATACAACATCCACTGCCTTACCCATATCAAACTGCCTTGTCACACAGTCCAAAAAATAACTATAATAAATTAGTCATTTCAATCCACGACTGTTTGTGGGACTCTGCTGTGCATAATTGGTTGCTGCATTTCGCCCACAAATGTACAGTCAATTCACTGTACAGTATATTCTGTGAAGTGCTTTGAGATGTCTAGAAGATGTGAAAAACGCTATATCAAAATCAAGGATTATTATTATTTATTAATTTCCAGATGCTCCATGATCTTATCTTTTAAGACAAGTCTCCATAACCTTATCCACAATAGATGTCAAACTCACTGGTCTGTAGTTTTCTGTAGGGTAACGTTTTCTACCTTCTTTAAAAAGCATTTACCAATCCCCCGGCATCTCTCCAGTAGCTACTAATTTCTGAAAGATTTGTGGCCAGAGTATATGAAGTTTCCTCTTTTAGTTCCTTCAAGCGCTCTGAGACGCCGTCTGGCGTGGAGGGTGCTATATAAATGCAAAGTGTTGTTGTTAAGGATCTCCGGATGCAATTTATCCGGCCCTTGGGATTTGTTTAATTTAAAAGTTTGCACAGTACAGCAGCCATGCTGTTAGTGATATGTATAATGTCATAACTTACCTCTGCAACATCATTGAGTTCTCTTTCCAGATCCAATAAATTGTTGTTCTCCTCTTTACTAAAAAGTGAAGTAAAAAAACTTACTTAGTACTTCTGCATCTTGTGTAGCATCATTTGTCATATCCTCACACAATCCCACCTTCATTGGCCCTATTCTATCCCCCATTTATCCTTTCCTCTTCATGTAACTAAAAACTTTTAATTGTTATCCTTCATATAGGACATACTTGCCTTAGAGGGGGTGCAGCATAGATTCACTAGGTTAGTTCCTGAGATGAGGGGACTGACCTATGAGGATATGTTGAATAAACTAGGGCTGTATACTCTAGAGTACAGAAGAATTAGGGGGGATCTTATTGAAACATATAAGATTCTTAAAGGGCTGGATAAAGTAGACACTGAGGGACTGTTTCCACTGGTAGGAGAATCTATAACCAGAGGTCACAGTCTTAAAATTAACTCTAGTACTGGCTGGTAAAACACTTCTCTGTTCAGGATCCTGCGTTTCATCTCCTTCCACAGCAGTGATCCGCCCATTACACTTTTGTTCTCCTGCGCTCGTCTGGAGAGGTAGGGCAGCACGTCGTCCACGGGGCCGTATGGCATGTACTTGTACACTGGATACCCAGCCTGGCCTACAGGACAAACACACAGTCAATCAGTAAATAATCACAAGCCTTGCATTTGTTATCGGCCTGATCACATTGTGACAATGTCTCAAGGTGCTGCAGCATGATTTACTGTATTACAGTGACGTGTATTTCATAATCCTTGCATTTGATATAGTGCCTTATCACATCTTTGAGACATCGCAAAGCGATTCACCATCAGGCCTGGCCAGGATTTGGGGAGTCACTTACCCAGGGGGAAGCTGAGCTGATCGCATATTCCCAGTAACTGCCCAAAGTAAACTTTCCGTTCACTCGGCTCCAAATTCAGCTCCTGCATCCTGAGGGAGACAGCAAATATCAACTCCAGGGGGAGAGACACACACAAAAACAGGAGACCGAGAGGCAGAGAGACAGAGACACACACACATACACAGGAGACGGAGAGAGAGCAACACACACACATATTTAGTCACTGGGACTCTCAAAGATGTGATAATGCCCTAAATGGAAGGATTGTTATTATTATTAGAGAGATACACACACACACACATCATTACTGCAAGCGGAGGGGCATTTGCGGCCCATACACCCATTCTCCACAATGATGAGCTGACAACAGCAAAACCCCCCCCACCCCCAACCACTTGCCCCTCAGTCCTGCCCCCTCTAATCTCTCCGCCCACCCTCCCCAACCACACAGACACAATATGTATGGTTCAGCACCTGCTCAGAGTATGGTGTTAGCAGGGATCAATGGATCCAACTAACAAGAAAGATTAAACAAAGCGCAAAATACTGCAGTTGTTGGAAATCTGAAACAAAAACAGAAATGGCTGGGAATACTCTGCAGTTCAGGTCTCCTATAGAGAAAGGAAGAGTGAGTCAACGTTTCGGATTCACGACCCTTCGCTAGAACTGACCAAGGATCGTAGACGTGAAATGTTGATTCACTGTCCCCTCTCTATAGATGCTGCCTGACTTACTGAGTGTTTCCAGTGATTTCTGTTTGTGTAATTAGAAATATTAGTTAGGTTGGAGCTCTTTTTCCCTAGAAATTAGGCTTTTAGGAAAAGACCTGATAGAGGTGTTTAATAAAATTGTGAAAGGATTTGATAAGTTGTACATGATTGGAATATTTCCCCAGTTAGTGAGTCCAAAATGAGAAGCTATAAATATAAGGTAGATAGCATCAGATCTAAAATAAATTTTAGGAAAATTATACACAAATATCAAATGTTTAGTTGGTAGCTCTTTCAAAGAACTGGTACAAGCACAATGGGTCAAATGGCCTTATTCTGTTGCTGTAAGGTTTGGAAGCTATGAATTTCTGTATGCAAAGTGTAGAGTGCCTGGAGCTGTGGGGAACAAGTGGGACCCACAATTCAGATTCTACCTGCACGCACTTGTTGACCCACTGGTCTTGTGAAAAGCACTATATCAAATGCAAGGATTATTATTATTATTATTGTAAAATCTCTGTAATTCTTTGCATTTTGACCTGTTCTATGGTGTGATTTACAGCGCCTTGGGATGTCCTCTCGACGTGAAAGGCGCTATATAAATCATAGAATCATAGAATCATAGAATTTTACGGCACAAAAGGAGGCCATTCGGCCCATCTAGTCTGTGCCGGCTCTTTGAAAAGAGCGATTCAATCCCATTGCCCTGCCCGCTCCCCATAGCCTAATAGACCCGTAAGTTTTGTAAGTTTTGTTTTGTTGTTTGTTGATTGCTACCTGTGGCCCTGGTTCTAACCCATGTCTCTGCTTCCAGAAGCCTGAACTACATCCTAGAAGAAATCAAATTCACCAGGAAGCCCAGAGTGATGGTAGCTTCACACAATGAGGAGACTGTGAGGTTTACTCTGCGCAGGTGCTGAACCATACATATTGTGTCTGTGTGGTTGGGGGGGGTGGGCGGAGAGATTAGAGGGGGCAGGACTGAGGGGCAGCAGCAAGTGGTTGGGGGTGGGGGGGTTTTGCTGTTGTCAGCTCATCATTGTGGAGAATGGGTGTATGGGCCGCAAATGCCCCTCCGCTTGCAGTAATGGTGTGTGTGTGTGTATCTCTCTAATAATAATAACAATCCTTCCATTTAGGGCATTATCACATCTTTGAGAGTCCCAGTGACTAAATATGTGTGTGTGTTGCTCTCTCTCCGTCTCCTGTGTATGTGTGTGTGTCTCTGTCTCTCTGCCTCTCGGTCTCCTGTTTTTGTGTGTGTCTCTCCCCCTGGAGTTGATATTTGCTGTCTCCCTCAGGATGCAGGAGCTGAATTTGGAGCCGAGTGAACGGAAAGTTTACTTTGGGCAGTTACTGGGAATGTGCGATCAGCTCAGCTTCCCCCTGGGTAAGTGACTCCCCAAATCCTGGCCAGGCCTGATGGTGAATCGCTTTGCGATGTCTCAAAGATGTGATAAGGCACTATATCAAATGCAAGGATTATGAAATACACGTCACTGTAATACAGTAAATCATGCTGCAGCACCTTGAGACATTGTCACAATGTGATCAGGCCGATAACAAATGCAAGGCTTGTGATTATTTACTGATTGACTGTGTGTTTGTCCTGTAGGCCAGGCTGGGTATCCAGTGTACAAGTACATGCCATACGGCCCCGTGGACGACGTGCTGCCCTACCTCTCCAGACGAGCGCAGGAGAACAAAAGTGTAATGGGCGGATCACACTTGGAGCAGACACTGCTGTGGAAGGAGATGAAACGCAGGATCCTGAACAGAGAAGTGTTTTACCAGCCAGTGTACTAGAGTACAATGTACTAGAGTCCCTCTGTTACCAGGCTGGAGCTGTGTATCTGTACTAGGTACTTTCTGCTGTGATTTTGCAGGTTTCGGACATCCATCCCTTCTCTGTGAGATGTTTGGTTATAACTAACCGCCACCCCTGGGTCCCATCCCATCAACTGGTCACTAACTTGACAACAGTTCCCATTGAATTTTGGATCTTGCATCAAATGCAAGAATTATCATGGCATAACGGTCTCCCCCTTCCCTATTGTTACCCAGGATTCAGCTGGATATATTGAGACTGTTCTTCCTTGTAGTTTGCACTGAGTCTGTGTGAAGGAGAGACTGACTGACCCCCAACCCCACCAATCAATGCCTTACTGCGTATTTGCAGATCGACTGACTTTAATCATAAACCTGTGTTTGAGGAGTCACACATCCTGCCTTACACTGTCCGACATTAGCACTTTGAGATGTTTAGATGTTGATAACACAATATTGTGACGGGTATCATGTCACAGTTAGTCTCAGGAACTTTGGCCATTACAGCATGTGTGTGGTATGTGTGCACCAAATTGTAAATTTAGGAACTCCTGGTCTAACTGAAGTGGTGAAAGCTGGTTAGGGGTGGCTATAGCTACAAGTTTTAGGGATAAACATGCATCAGTACAGTTCACAGCTGCTGCTAAACTTACAGCTGTAGGTGGCTGTTGGGGCTGGGCTGGCACAGTGGATATTGAGGCTAATGGTAGGAGTGCAATTTTAGACCTGGAGTGGTGTGCACTGGCACACCCTAATGCCCTTATGTTAAGAGCAACACACTGGTCAGACAGGTATGAAGAACCCAGGTATATTAATGTCTTGTTGGACAGGTGTGTATCTGGGTGAGAGGATCTGCCTCAACAAGCCATTCAGCCAAACTAGCCTCTTCCACTATATGATTAACTCACAGCACATCTTTCCCTCCATGCCAGTGAATGCATTTGTTCCCAACAACAATCACAGCAATTCATGTACTTGCTCCTCCAAGGATCTCTATCGCACATTTAATTGTGGTTGTGTGTGGACAAATGAAGTCAGATTTCACTTCAAAGTGTCTCAGCTGTTATTTCACTTGTTTTATATCTGCCGTGACCAATTCCCTTCAGTGTAAAATCACATAACAAGGGGTCTGCCTGACTCATGTGCTAACATTCTCGCCTCTGAAACTAGCAAGTCCCTCTGTCAGGATTGTGAGCTGACAGTCTTGGCTGAGACGCTGTCTGTCTGGCATGGAAGGCACTTTCTAAATCCACGTTGTGGTTGTTGGCTGGTATCCAGCTTAGCACTGTATTCCCGGAGATGTTAAACTGAGGTCCTGTCTGCTGTTCCTTCAGGTCAATATTAAAATTCCACTGTTCAAAAACAGATGGGAGTTTCTCCAAATGTCCTCGCCAACAATCTTCAAATAAAATTGGTGATTTGCTTCATTGTTGTATGTGGGACATCAATAATAATCCTTGCATTTCACGTCTTCTAGATGTCTCAAAGCATTTCACAGAATATACTGTAAAGTAAATTGACTGTATATGGGCAAAATGTGTAAGGTCCCTAACAGATGGATAAGTGCTGTTCCTCGAGCTTGCGTCCACCCCGGACGGCATCTCAGAGCGCTTCCCAATAACGGATCCCGGGGACGAGCCAGGGGAAGGGGAAAAAGGTGACCGAGAGCGCAGTCGAAAACAAAGGTTTTTAACCGAGACCTGAAAGTAGGAAGAGAGAGGGCGAGGCGAAGGGAATGAGGAAGGGAGTTTCAGAGGCTCAGGGTGAGGGTTGAGCGGAGCATTCGGGGGACAAGGAGGAGGCTAGACCCGGTAGAGTGAAAGCAACGGGTACTGTTGTGAGGAGAGAGGATGTCAGAGAGGTACGGGGGGTTGCAGAGGAGTGGAGGGATTTGAAAACAACAACAAAATTACATTTATAGAGCGCCTTTCACATTGGGAGGACATCCCAAGGCGCTGAAAAGTCAGGTTGGGACCCGAGCAAGGGAGAGGGGCAGGAGAGAGTTAGTAAGGGAGGGAGAGAGTTGGGAGTGCAGCAGAAAGCACAGTTGAAGAGGAGGGTCTTGAGACCGGCCTTGAAAGAGGCGAGGGAGGGAGCGAGGCGAAGGGACTGTGGGATGGAGTTCCAGAGTGTGGGGCAGAGAGGTTGAAAGCCTGTCCACCAACGATAGTGCGGATCGGGCTGGAGAAATGGAGCAGACCGGACCTGCTGAACAGAGGGGCCAGGCAAGTTCATAGGGCAGGTCGGAGAAGTAGGGGTGGGTGAGGATCTTGAAATCGATCCTCTCCGAGACAGGGAGTCAGTGCAGTCTGGCAAGGACTGGGGTAATCGGGGAGCGGAGTTTGGTACGGGTAAGAATGTGGGCAGCAGAATTCTGGATAACCTTGATTTTATGAATGGTAGCGGAGGAGAGACCGGCAAGGTGGGCATTTGAAGAGTCCAGCCGAGAGGTGACAAAGGCATGGACCAGGATTTCAGCGGCTTTTAGGGTGAGATATTGGCGGAGGCGGGTGATGCATCAGAGATGGAAGAAAGCAGAGCTGGTGAGGGACTGGATGTGGGGGAGGAAGGATAATTGGGGGGTTGAACCTGATACAAAGGTTGACTATGGGTTCGGAGAGTTAGGGCCAAGTCGATTAGTTGGAGGAGCTGAGAACCATGGGATTGAAGATGTTAATGAGAACCAAAGAGTATGGCTTTGGTCTTGTCAACATTTAAGCTGAAGGAAATTCACACTCATCCAGGCTCCTGATGTCTGACAGGCATGCTGACAGAACATCCAACGAACTGGGGGTTGCAAAGTGAGGTGGAAAATTGAGTTGGGTGTCATCTGCATACATGTGGAAGTGTACCCCATATCTGCAGATGACATTACCAAGAGGGAGCATGTAGATGAGGAAGAGGAGGCGGGGCCAAGGATGGATCCCTGGGGTACCCCACAGGTAACTGGATGAGAGCGGGAGGAAAAGCCATTTGTGGAGATGTACTGCTGGCGGTTTGTGAGGTAGGACTAGTCTAAATAGCTGTGGGAGTTGGTAAAATATATCTGTTGATCATCCATGGCCCAAGATGCAAATGGTGAAGTCAAGGAAGGGAGGGGAAGAGTCGGAGATGGTCCACATGAATTGTATGGAGGGGTGGAAGGTGGAAGGTGGAAGTCAAATTAATGAATTGTTCCAATTCACTGAGAGAACAGGAAGCAACCCCAACACAGTCATCAATGTACCTGAGGAACAGATCAGGGAGCGGATCCAAGCAGGCCCGGAAAAAAGAGTATTCCAAGTGGCCAACAAACAGCAGGCATAGCTGGGACCCGTGTGGGTTCCCATAGCAATCCCTTTAATTTGGAGGAAGTGGTTGGAGTTGAAAGTAAAGTTGTTCAATGTCAGAACAAGTTCAGCTAAGCTAGAGGGTGGTGGATGGATGGAGACTAGCTGTGCCACTGTTCCAGGTGGAACCGGAGAGCCCGCAGACCATACTTGTAGAGGATGGAGGTGTATAGACACTGAATGTCCATTGTGAATAGAGATGTTCAGAACCATGGAACCCAAAATTATTGGTGGGGGAGGGCGTCAAAAGTGTCATGGATATAGGTCGGTAAGGTTTGAATAAGAGGAGCAAGAATGGAGTCTAGGTATGAGGAAAGTAGATCAGTTCGGTGGGGCAGGAACAGGCTGAGACAATAGGTCTTCGAGGACATTCCTGTTTGTGGATCTTGGGGAGGATTTACAGGCAGGCAGTGCGGGACTTGGGGACTATGAGGTTGGAGGTTGTGGGAGGAAGTTCACCAGAGGAGACGAGATTATTGACTGTTCCAGTGATGATGGCTTGGTGTTCAGATGTGGGTGGGGTCATGGTCCAGGTGAAGGTAGGAGGAGTTGTCGGAGAGTTGGTGTTCAGCCAGGTAGAGGTCCTTATGCCACAACGACAGCGCCACCCTTGTCCACCTCGGTTTGATGACGATGTTGGGGTTGGTCCTGAGTGAGTGCAGTGCAGCACGTTCAGGGGAAGAAAGATTTGAGCGGGAGAGTGGAGTTGAGAAACAGACACTGCCGATGTCCCACTGGCAGTTCTCAATGGACAGGTCCAGAGAGGGTGGGGGGCCCTGGTGGTGGGTTCCAAATGGAATGGGACTTATGAAGGCAGGAGAAGGATCTGATGTACAAGTGGAGGCCTCGTGGCCAAAAAAGTGGACGCGGAGGTGGCGGAAGAAAGCTTAGCATCACGCCGGGATTGAAATTCATTGAGGGGAAAAACACTGGCTTCTCATTAGTGAGGTGAGTGCTCTAACCACTGAGCTATAGGACTCCACAGATTGGTGGGAATAAGAAGAAACTATTTCCACTGGTGAAAATTGGGTCGGTACTGGGTCCACTGGGTCGGTAACCCGAGGACACCAATTTAAAATAGTTGTTAAAGAAACAGCGGGAAGAGGAGAAATGTTTTCATACAGTGATTTGTTCAGATCTGGAATGCATTGCCTGAAAGAGCAAAAACAACGTTTAAGAGAGAAGTAGATAGACATTTATGAAAGACAGGTTTGTGGGGGTATGGAGAGAGCGTGGGATAGTGGACAGCTCTTTTCAAAGAGGCAGCACGGACACGATGAGCTGAATGGCCTTCTGTGCTGTATAACTCTTATGATTCTATATATTGATTACTGTGTTTGGACACAAATAGACACACACTACAAAAAACCGAAGGACTTTGGAATGTTTCTACATGATATGGTTCTAAAGCCAATACAAGGATTATTATTTAAAACCGCAACAACTTGCATTTATATATAGTGCCCTTCACACAGTTTGGCATTTCGGGAGAGCTTAACCTCATCAGCTCTGAAGCTTTAATACAGGTCTATCTTGATTCTCATCCCAAGTTTTCATCTAGTGAACTGTTGCTAGATACACAATAAATATCCTCGATATACTAATGAATCCTTCCAAATGTGGGATATCCAAAACTAAACATAACATTCCATACCAGGTCTGAAACTGTTTAATTGCTTTAATGTTCCAGATTTATTAAACTAATTGCCTGTGATTAGTTTCTGCACTTGAAGTACATTTTAATTACTTATGTATTTGAGATCCCAAGATTCCCTTTTGCTCACCAACCCTCCCAGTCCTTCTTTCCCATTTATTATCCCTCACCTCCTTCAAGGCCTATCTCAAGACCCTCCTCTTCAACCGTGCCTTCTGCTGCCCTCCCAACTCTCCCTCCCCTCCTAGCTCCCCCCCACACCTCCCCCCTACCCTGTCCCTCTCCCTTGCTTGGGTCGCATCCTGACTTTTCAGCGCCTTAGGGACGTCCTGCCAACGTGAAAGGTGCTCTATAAATGTAATTTTGTTTGTTATTGTAAATTTCAGGTAAAGAAAATTCTTAAGTTTGATTTCTATATATAATATATATAATAATATATAATAATGCACAATGTGCAGGGGGGTGTTGGGGGTGTGGGGGGGCGGGGTGGATGGTGGTTGCTGTGTTCTGATCCACTCTTTACCTAATAGGAATGGAATGTTCTGGAAAGGTAGCAACTTTCAAAATATCTCATCATGTGCCCTGGTGTCTCGGAAGTATAGACACAGCCCCCACCTGCTGCTCACGGGCACTACCTGTATTTTACAATGTAAAACCGCACTGTTCTACCCACTCAATTTACAATCTTCTGCTAGCTTCAGTTTACTCTTCTTTGGAGAAAGGGTTGTTAAAGCTTGTTTTTAATAGTTTTCATTGATTAAAAAAAACTTGTATTGTGAAAGTCAATTGATGATAAATAATTTTCACCTGAATTTCCAGCATTGGGAATGTGATTGTGCAAAGACTCACCTCACAAGCATTCCCTCCCCTATCAGCATTCCGAAAGGACCGTTCCCTCCGTGACTCCCTGGTTCATTCCTCCATCAGCAACAACATGAATCCTACACCTCCCCAAGCCAGTTTAGGAGGTGCAATACCTGCCCTTCCACCTCCTCCCAGACCACTGTCCAAGATCCCAAGCACAGTTTTTATGTGAGACAGAGATTTACTTCTACTACCACCAGTGTCGTGCAGTATATACTGCATCTTTCAATCTTCCTTGAACACAGGGGTGGTGCCAGAGGACTGGAGGGTTGGTAATGTTACTCCCCTGTACAAAAAGGGGCAGAAGGACAAACCTGGGAACTACTGACCAGTTAGTCTAACGTCAGTATTGGGCAAACTTCTAGAGTCTATAAATCAGGGACAAGATAAATCTTCACTGAAAAAGATATAGGCTAATAAAGGACAGCCAACATGGATTTGTTAAAGGCAAATCTTGCCTTACAAATCTGATAGAATTGTTCGATGAGGTAACGGAATGGGTGGACGAGGGTAGTGCAGTTGATGTAGTTTACATGGACTTTCAAAAGGCATTTGACAAAGTGCCGCATGAGAGATTTATTAGGAAAGTAGAGGCCCACGGTGTTAAAGGGACAGTGGCAGCGTGGATCCACAACTGGCTGCGAGACAGAAAGCAGAGAGTTGTGGTGAGCGGAAGTCTGAAAAGTCAGGAAGTGCTGACTAACCTCTATAAAACTTTGGTTAGGCCTCAGCTGGAGTACTGGGCCCAATTCTGTTCACCACACAGTCAAAAGGATGTTAAGGCATTGGAAAGGGTGCAAAGAAGGTTTACTAAAATGGTACCAGGATTGAGGGACTTCAGTTATGGGGAAAGGCTAGATAGGCTAGGTTTATTCTCTTTGGAACAGAGAAGGTTGAGAGGAGACCTGATAGAGGTTTATAAAATCATGAGGGGATTCGACAGGGTGAATAAGGAAAAACTGATTCCACTGGTGGGCGAATCTGACTCTTGGTCACAGATTTAAAATAGTTTCAAAACGAAACAGAGAGGAGCTGAGGAGAAATGTTTTCACTCAGCGGGTTGTTCGAATCTGGAATTCATTGTCTGAAAAGGTGGTGGAGGCCGATTCGATAACAGCTTTTAAAAGAGAATTAGATCTTTATTTACGGAGAGCAGGTCTGTTAGGTTATGGGGAGCGGGCAGGGCAGTGGGATTGAGTTGCTCTTTTCAAAGAGCCGGCACAGACTAGATGGGTCAAATGGCCTCCTTTTGTGCCGTAAAATTCTATGATTCTATGATCTGCTGCTCACGATGTGATCTCCTCTATGTTGGGGAGACTACACGTAAATTGGGTGACCGATTTGCCGAAAACCTCCTGTATGTCTGCAAATATAACCCTGATTTACCGGTTTCATGCAATCTCAATTCTGCTTCCCAATCACAGACTGACCTCTCCATCCACAGTGTCTCCTACACTGTTCCAATGAACCATTGCGCAAGCTTGAGGAACAGCACCTCTGTTAGGCACCTTACAGCCCTCTGGCCTTAATATTGATTTCAACAATTTTAGGCAATAGCAACTTACCATTCCCCCCTCTTCTGTTCTGCCTGTTCGTTTATAATTTCAACCCCACTGTTGTTTAACGTTACTAACACCTCTTTTAGTTTTTTGTTGCAATCCCCACCTTTATTTTATATCTCTTTAACTCATGTGAGGATCTCATTTCCTGCACCCCATTTTCTCCTTTGTTCTTTCATGTCATTCCTTGCTCTGCCTCTCCCTCTCTTTTAGTTCTTAAAAGTCTCTCCCTCCCAACAGAACCCAGTTCTGATGACGGGTCACGGGCTCGAAACATTGACTCACTTTTCTCCCTTTTTCTCCCTCCATAGATACTGCCAGACCTGCTGAGTGTTCCCAGGTAAAACAGCAATGGGATGCCTTCAAGGAGAAGACAGTTCGGAGACAGAACAAATACATTCCCACAAAGGGGAACGGTAGGGCATCCAAACCTCCCTGGGATTAAAAATTGGGATTAAATTTAAATAGAAAAAAAAGGCTTATGATAATGGTATGGTCAAAAATACAGAAGATAATTGATAGAACATAGAAAGTACAGAGATTGAAAAGGGAAAATAGAGGGGCAAAGAGAGTGTATGAGAAAAGATACATTGGCATAGAATACAAAGTCAGGAAGTTATGATTAACCTGTATAAAACACTGGCTAGGTCTCAGGTAGAGTACTGTTCAGTTCTGGGCATCACACTTTAGGAATAATGTCAAGGCATTGAGACGGTGCAGAGAAGATTTACCAGGATGGTACCAGGAATGAGGGACTTCAGTTATCAGGAGAGGCTAGAGAAGCTAGGATTATTCTCCTTGGAGCAGAGAAGAGGAGACTTAGTAAAAGTTTTCAAAATTCTGAGGGCATTTGATAAGGTGAACGAGAAGAAACCATTTCCACTGTTGAGCGGGTCAGTAACCTGAGGACACTGATTTAAAATAGATGCTAAAAGAAGCAGAGGGGAGTTGAAGAGAAACATTTTCATGCAGAGAGTTGTTGGGATCTGGAATACGTTACCTGAAATAGAAGCTGATTTGATAACAACTTTTAAGAGAGAAGTAGATAGTTATTTTGGGAGGACAGATTTACAGGGCTGCAGGGAGAGTGGGATTGATTTGGCTAGCTCTCTTCAAAGAGCCAGCACAGACACGATGGGCCGAATGGCTTCCTTCTGTGCTGTATAATTCTATGATTCTATGGTTGGACATCAGTCAAAATACACATTCGCTTCAAAACTAACTTTAAAACTTCTTCCATTAGAAATTAAAATCACACTTTAAGACCTACCTTTTCAACTGCATCAAAAGTCACCACCCACTGCTCCCAACCATGCTGGGCGGTGGAAACACATTCAACAACAACCTTCAAAAAGCATAACAATAGGTAGTTGAAAGTGAAGAATTTGCAGGGCTATTGGAACAGAGCAGGGGAGGAGCAGGCCTCATCATTCTGTTAATTTACTAACTAACCATTTCCCTATCTTGCTTCAGTTATCTCCTGTTTCATGAGTCAGTGAGGCGTGTGATCTTTAACTTGGCTTTGACATCCTAGAGAACAACCTTCACACTAGGGTCCATCGATATGGAAATTTTTTGATTTCGATATATCGATGGGCTCATATTGATATCTACCGATATATCGATATTTTCGGGGATTTTATACTGCGCATGCATGCGCATTCGGAGGTGCGTACACATTCGGATGTACGTGCATTCGGAGGAGCGCGCGCATTCAGGGCCTATCTCCTCAGGAGGTAAATATCTCTCTGTGTCTTTCACACTCACTCTCCATCTCTCTCTCTCTGTGTCTCTCTAGTCTCTCCCTCCCTCTCCCCCCCCGTCTCTCCCTCCCTCTTCCCCCACTGTCTCTCCCTCCTTCTCCCCCCCACATCTCTCCTTCCCTCTTCCCCCCCCCCACCTCCCGTCTCTCCTCACTCTCCCCCCTCATCTCTCCCTCCCTCTCCCCCCACCCCTTGTATACCTGTATATTGTATTGGAAGACTACGAATACAATATGGCGGCTTGCACCTCGGGCTGTGCAGTGTGTAGAGATAAGCATTCTGGGTGTTATAGCTCAGTGCGCGCGCATTCGGGGTGCGTGCGCATTCCATGCTCTAGGCCCAGGAGGTTGCAATGCCGGTGACAAGGTACCAATATATTATTTTACATAGAATTTTTCGATATATTGATATATTTTTAATTCCGATATCGGCGTGTTGATATGAAAATTATATCAGATATAACCGATATATCGATATATCGATGGGCCCTACTTCACACCCAGTATTGAATTGTATTAAATTCACTAAGTTCACTCCGTGACCACATCATTCCCAGCCTCACCCGACTCCATTGGCTCCCCATCTCCCAGAGGATCGAACTCAAGATCTTTGTCCTAATCTTCAAGGCCATTCATGGCCTTGCAACCCCCACCCCATTCCCTGACCTGCTGTCCCCCTATGCACCTCCATACCCCCTCTGTTCAGCGGGCTCCTACATGCTTCATGTCCCCCGCCCTACCATCGGCGGCCGGGCTTTCAGCCTCTGCCCTCACACTCTGGAACTCCATCCCACAGTCCCTTCTCCTCGGTACCTCCTTTGCCTCCTTCAAGGCCAGTCTCAAGACCCTCCCAACTCTCTCCCTCCTAATCTGCCCCTCTCCGTTGCTTGGGTCCCGTCCTGACTGTTCAGCGCCTTAGGGACGTCCACCTGGCGTGAAAGGTGCTGTATAAATGTAATTTTGTTTGTTGTTGTAAATTTACAGGTAAAGAAAGTTCTTTTAAGTTTGATTTCTATCCAGAATGTGCAGGGAGGGGGTTACTGTGTTCTGATCCAGTCATTACCTAATAGGAATGGAATGTTCTGGCAGCAACTCCCAAAATATCTCATCATGTGCCCTAGTGAGGACGAGGATCTCCCCATTCATACACAGCCCCATTCACCACCCCCACACACATAGCCCCACAAAGCACACACCCCCACACAGTTCCCCCTCACACACAGCCCCCCTATCCCCCACCCACACACAGCCCCACACAGCACCCCCACCACACACACAACCTCCCCCCCACACAGTCCCAGCCCCTCCACCACACACAGCCCCATTCCCCCCAGCCCCCACCCACCCACACAGACCCACACCCTCACAGTTTCCCCCCACACCCACACAGCTCCCTGCCCACACCCACACAGCCCCCTACCACACAGCCTCCCCCACACAGTCCCCCCCGCACACACAGCCCCTCCACACACACAGCCCCATTCCTCGCCAGCCCCCACTCACACAGCTCCCCCCACCTCCGCCGCACACACAGCCCCTCCACACTCAGCCCCTCCACATCCACGCAGGCCTCCACACAGCTCCCCTACCACACAAACAGCCCCTCCACCACACACAACCACACCTCCTACACATAGCCCTCCGCACATGTAGCTCCCCCATACACATGCAGCCTCCCCACTCCACACACACAGTCTCCTTCCCACACACAGCCCCAGCCGCCACCCCCCCACCCCCCCACCACCCCTCACAATATCGCAGTAGTGAAGAAAAGTTTTTTTTGCTAAGTGGGGAAACCCATCACTGGTTAAAGTCCCTCCAAACCCAACTAAGAATTCTATAATTCTCAGCAACACATGGGAATCCCAGAGAGATTGTTGGAATAGAATGCACACACACTCTCACTCTCCCTGGAGCGATGGATTTCTCTGACGTAAATCCGGAAAGTATCAGGTGCAGGTTGGCAAGAGCCAAAGTTTGGGGGGAACCCCAGAGGTAACTGCTAGGAGTCTAACCAGTTAAAACCACATAGCTTGTCTTGATATCGCTGCCTGGCCAATCTGCGTTTGGTCTCCCCAATGCAGAGAGCACATTGTGAGCAGCGGATGCAATATACTACCTTGGTGGTACATGTAAATCACTGTCTCACAAAAAACTGGACTTGGGGCATTTGGACAGTGGTCTGGGAAGAGGTGAAAGGGCAGGTATTGCACCTGCTGTGCTAGGATGGGAAGGTGCAAGGAGAGAGACTGTTGGTGTTGATGGAGGAATCAACTGTCCGCCAATGACCTGACCTTGCCATTTGAACTCTCCTTCCCACTTGCAGTCTGACCTCTCAAGGAACATCACCTTATCTATCTGCTAGGGACCTTACAGCCCTCTGGACTTAATATTGATTTCAATAATTTCAGGCCATACCTTCTCCCTCTTTTGATCTGCCTGTTCCTTTTTTGTTTCAGATTTCTAGCATCTAGTCATTTGCGTTTTAGTAAGTCTGCAAGGAGCTGTGTCTATATGCAGAAAGCTGTGTGTTGAACATCAGGAGAAGAGGTGCTATATACAATACACGGCGGTAGGAAGCCCTGATGGAGCTGTGTGTGTGAGTGTGTGTGAGACCCTGATAGAGCTGTGTGTGTGTGTGTCTCTGTGTGTGTGTGAGTGTGTGTGAGACCCTGATAGAGCTGTGTGTGTGTGTGTCTCTGTGTGTGTGTGAGTGTGAGACCCTGATGGAGCTGTGTGTGTTTGTGTGTCTGTGTATGTCTCTGTGTGTGTGAGGCACTGATGGAGCTGTGTGTGTGTGAGTGTTTAGACTACACTAGGATCTTTGGTTTGCAGTGAGTGCTGCTACTCTTTGGTCACCTTGTGCTGGTGCAAAGAATGAAAGAGGATGTACTGTGTACAACTAGAATACTATCTTAACAAGATTAATTCAAAATCATAATCCTAAACATGAACATAAAAGAAAGCTTATGTGGTAACAAGATGTGTCTAAGCGATGTGTGACTGCTCTTGCATGTTGGGTGCATGTTTTAGTAAGTAGGAAAGATATGAATGAATAGACAAGAGGTTGCTCAAAGGACTCGTAGTGTGGTTCTGTGGCTGCCCAAGAATTAAACCCAGTCTCTGGCTTGCTTCTGGCTGCAAACATCTTTGGCTTGTTTGTCTCTGCTGCAGTGTTCTTTGCCGTCTACTCCAGCGAGAACTGGACCTGTTCCTTTCCGTGGTCTACTCTGGTGACAGCCAGACTAGGATCTCTACCTCCCTTCAGATGTCCGTTCGTTCCTTCGTTTTCTACCGTGTTACCGCGATATATTTCTCAATGTCTCAAAGCGCTCCACACAATATATAGTGTATAGCTAACCCTTTCTTGGCATTCTGCCCTATCTTTGAGTTAGTTACTTTGTATATCTTAGAAGATTTGTTCCATTCCATCTTATCTAACGCGACCAGACCTATTGACTTACTTGTCCTTGATGGTCTGAGCGTTTTCAATAACTAATTGTCCTGTCTTTGGCTCTGCCTTGTGACTTACTGGTCTGAAGTTTTCACAGCCCTTTCAGCGGTATTCTCCCAATCCCATTATCTAGTCACATTTAAATCTATCTCAATATTTCTATAGTGAACTGTGTGTGTGTGTAATACATTCTAATTGATTTGGTTATTTACTACATGATCAATAATGCTTATAACAACAACAACAACAACAATTTACATTTATATAGCGCCTTTCACGTCGGGAGGACGTCCCAAGGCGCTAAACAAGAGGCGTGTGACCCGAGCTGGGAGGGGAGTGTTTGGGAAGGGGTGAAACACGAAGGGGAGGTAAAAGAGTTCGGGGTGGAACAAAAGGCACGATCGAAGAGGAAAGTCTTCAAACCGGCCTTGAAAGAGGAAAGGGAAGAGGTGAAACGGAGGGATTGAGGGATGGCATTCCATAGGGTGGGAGCAGAGAAACTGAAGGCCCGGCCTCCGATGGTGGGGCGGTTCGGGCGGGGGGCTTGGAGCAGGCCACGTCCTGTTGAACGGAGGGCCCGGGTGGGCGTGTAGGGGGAGAGTAGATCGGCTAGGTAGGATGGGGCAAGGCCGTGCAAGGCCTTGTAGGTGAGGACGAGGATCTTAAATTCGATCCTCTGGAGGATGGGGAGCCAGTGGAGATGGGCGAGGGTGGGGGTTATGTGGTCGCGGAGGCGGGTGCGGGATAGTACACGGGCTGCAGAGTTTGGGATGGCCTGCAGCCTGTGAATGGAGGAGCTGGGGAGGCCGACTAGGAGAGAGTTTCCGTAGTCCAGCCGTGAGGTGATGTATGCGTGCACGAGTGTTTCGGCAGCGCGGGGGGTAAGATAGTTGCGGAGCCTGGCAATGTTGCGCAGATGGAAATAGGCGGTGCCGGTCAAGGCGCGGATGTGGGGGAGGAAGGAAAGTTTTTGACAGAACATGATGCCGAGGTTCCTGATTGGCTTTGTGAGGTGGAGAGTGCAGCCTTGGATGTTGAGGCTGGCAGCGCCCGATGTGCGGAGGCGCTGGCTTGAGCCAATCAGGAGGGCCTCGGTCTTACTCACGTTCAATTGCAAAAAGTTGTCCCTCGTCCACGATTCGATGTCGGACAGACATGCTGTCAGAACATCGATGGTCTGGGGGTTGAGGGATGAGGCAGAAATTATACAATAATTTCAACTATTTACAATGGGTTCAATCGGGTTTCCGTGCTGCTGCTCTGGTCAAGGTCACAAACGACATCCTGACCATTTGCGACCAGGGCTCCCTCTGCCTCCTCATCCTCCTCGGCCTATCCATCGCCTTTGACACCATGGACCACGCAATCCTCCTCCACCGCCTCTCCTCCCACTTCAACCTTCAAGGTTGTGTCCTTGATTGGTTCCGGTCATACCTCTCACACCACCTTCACTATGGTCCTGGACAAGGGACAATTTCCTCCAACTAAACATCAACAAGATGGAGGCCCTCCTGATTGGCTTGTCTTAGCGCCTCTGCACCTCAGGCGCTGGGAACATCGCCATTCAATGCTGTACTCTCCATGTCTCAAAGCCAGTCAGGAATCTGGGCGTCTTGTTCGACCCTGAACTGTCCTTCCTCCCCAAAATTCATGCCTTGACCAGTACTGGCTTCCACTACCTCCGCAACATTGCCAGACTCCGCCACTACCCCACCCCCATGCTGCCAAAATACTTATCCATGCATTCATCACATATAGGCTCGACTACAGGAACTCTCTCCTCTTCCCAGCTCCTCCCTTCACAAGCTGCAGATTATTCAGAATTCTTTAGCTCGTGTACTCTCCCGCAGTAGGTTCAGCTACCACATCACTCCCACCCTCCCCGTCTCCACTGGCTCCCCATCCCCCAGCGGATCGGTTTCAATATCCTCGTCCTCACTTTCAAGGCCATTCACTGCTTTGCCCCACCTACAAGTTCCATTTCCTAGGCCCCTCCCCCCTCCTATCTGACACCAGTAACCTCTCCCTATCCACTGGCACTGTTCCCACTCCTCTAAAAATAGCTGTCATCAGCCTCATCCTGAAAAAACCTCCACTGAACCCATCCCTCCTCCAGTTACAGCCTCCCATTCCTTGCTAAGGTCCCGGAATGAGTTGTTGCATTCCAGAAGATTGCTCCTTTCACTCTCACCATTCCTTCTTTGAACGATCTGGTTTCTGTGCTGGCCTGGTTAAAGTCTCTAACAACATTCTAAACATCTGTGACCAGGGCTTTTTCTGCCTCCTTGTCCTCCGTGACCTCTGCTGCATTCGGCACTACCGACCACTCCATCCTCCTACGCTGCCTCTCCTCGCAGCTCTATCTTCGCGGACCACCCTCACCTGATTCAACTCACCATCTCCACTTTGTTGCCACCAATAGCTTCTCCTCCAGCCCCCACACTGTCACCTGTGGCATCCCCTAGGGTTCTGTACTGGGACCCCTTTCAATACCTACATGCTCCCCCTTGGTGGCATCAGCCGCAGATATGGGGTCAACTTCCACATGCGCGCAAATGACACCCAACTTTATCTTTCTACCTCTACCATCGATTCCAGGACCACTGCTGTCCTGACAGACTGCCTGTCAAGTCCTGGATGATAGCTAACTACAGTTAAACGTCAACGTTGGCTCTTGATTGGCTCATGCAAGCACCTTCACACATCAGGCACTGGCAACATCAACCTCCATGGTTGCACACTCAACCTCACCAAGGCAGTCAGGTGTCTTGTTCGATCCTTAACTGTCTTTCCTCTCCTACATCCAAGCCGTGACCCACTCTTCCTTCCCAGCCAACTCAATATTGCTCAACTGCACCAATACTTCATCCCTCAGGCCGCAGAAATCCTCATTCATGTCTTCATCACATCCAGGCTTGACTACACCAACGCTCTGCTTGTCGGCCTTCTAAATTCCTCCCTTCATAGTAATCCAGAACTCTGTGGCCCGTGTCTTCTATTTGCAAACCAGGTGCAATGAACTTTGAAATCTGCCCACTAATGGGCTTGACCTGTGATCGCTCAAGTCACCAAAGTACATAACATTGCTTTTGGAGTTTGACCATGCGCCTGAGGCCTTTACAAACCTGTCACTGATGTGCAGGACACGGGGATCTGAACTGAAGCCAGTGACGTTCATGAACAGGGAGAATTGCCGTTGGTCCCTCCCTGTATTTCAAACAAGTAAATAAATAAGCAACAAAATTGTCCTCTAGTTCTTAATCTCCCCGCTCGCCCCTTTTGTTTGTCAGTTATGGTTGATGTCTTTCCTCATAAATTGGACCCTGAGAGCAGCTTCCAGCAGGTCGAGGCCAATTTCTTCATAGAGATCGAGTGCAGCTCCATCATACGATCATCTCTAGGTATCTGATTAATCTGATCTCCTCGATCACAGTGATGGGTCACAGTGCTCTCTGTGCACTTCTCTAAGTGCAGGTCAGTGTAAGAATTGGACGTCATTATGTTGTTGTGTGTTGTGCGCTCACACTCCGGTAGAACTAGAGAGATTACTCATTGTTTTTGTGCTGGCTCCGTTCAGTCATATTTACTGCCCTTTCTACATACTTTCCTCATCTCTCAGCTCAGCGGTCACACTTCATTTGGCATTGGTCACTTCCATGCACGACTGTTTGTAGGTCACTGTTGTGCTCAATTGGCTGCCGCGTTTTACCTTCTGAATTCCTTCACACAAAAAAACAGTCAATTCACTTTACAGTATATTCTGTGAAGGGCTTTGAGATGTCTAGAGCACATGAAAAACACTATATCAAATGCAAGGATTATTATTATTATTAATAATAGGCTTCCCACAGGTGATAGTGCTTCAGAAGATAAGAATCAGAGGCTTGTTCATTCAGAGGATCCAATTCAAGATCCTGGTGCTCACATTCACAGGCCTCCACAGCCTCGCCCCAGTCTACATCTGCAACTTTCTTACCAACCCCTTACCAGCCTGCCTGCCCACTCCGCTCAGCAGGCTCCAGACTGCTCCATGTCCCCCGACCCACCCACTTCACCATTGCCGGCGAGCCTTCAGCCACTCTGCCCCTAACCTCTGGAACTCCATCCCGCAGTTCCTCTGCCTCGCCCCCTCCCTGGCCTCCTTCACGTCCTCCTGAGGTGAAAGGCACTATACAAATGTAATTTTATTGTTGTTGTTGTTATCTTCAAAGCTCTGGGTGTCCCAAATGGTTACATTGCAGGTGGTTTGGCTATCCCCGAATGTGGTTTTCTGATCTCAATCCTGTTGCTTGAGTTTGGCTTTATTTGAGAAGCCTGATCAAGGAATAAATATTGAGATATTTGATGTTCCTGCAGCCCTGGTGATGTTTCTATTCCATAGCCATGGAGCTGTCCACATTCCACCGACAGTGGGGTGTCTGGCAGCAGTGCTTATTACCAGTCAATTGGGGCTTATTATGAGTCAATCATATGTACATTTGTTTCCTATGGTACATTTAACAGTCCTACATAAAGTGTTTTCTAACCAGTCACAGTATGTGACATGGAATTGATGCTCAAATGAAATGATTTATGAAATATATTGTGCTGGGGTGAAGCTGAATTGCATTCAAACTCTCCAGCGATCAATTTCTCTAATTCATTTTAGAACAAGCGTCGGAATGTAATTTGCTTTTCAGATCAATAATTTGTTCACACATTTATGCATCCACAAATGAACAGCGTTTATGATCTTTCAAGTCCATAAGCTATCACTCTGCACTGTCTGTCTGAGGACACGGCATGAATGCCTTTGTGATTCATTCACTGAAGATTTCTTGCATTTCATTAATCTAGCGGCAGCTTCAAATCACAACCTCACTCCAGTGGATTCTGTACCACAGACTGAGACTCAATGTATAATAGGGTCAGCTGATAGCAACCATGAAGTGCAGGCAGCCCTGTCTGTGCTTATTGTATGAGGTGTGTACTGCCATCAGGCAGCAAGGCTAGGGCTGGGGGCTAAGGCTGGGATAGAGGCTGTGGGTACAACAACTTTGATTTATATAGCGCCCTCCACGCCGGAGAGTGTGTCAGAGTGCGTCACAATAGCGGATCTCAGGACCGAGCCAGAGGCAGGGGTAGAAAGGTGACCAGAGGCATAGTCGAAGAGAAAGGCCTTTAGCTGAGACCTGAAACTGGGAAGAGAGGGGGGGTGAGGTGACGGGAGTGAGGAAGGGAGTTCCAGAGCCTCGGGGGGTAGGCACGACTGTCAATGGTGGAGTAGAGGATTCAGGGGACAAGGAGGAGGCCAGACCCAGTGGAGTGAAGGCAATGGGTGTTGGTTTGAGGAGCGAGGAGGTCAGAGAAGTAATGGGGTGCAGAGCAGTGGAGGGATTTGAAAACAAGGTTGAGGATCTTGATTGTGTGTGTGGCGTTTGGTGGGTGGGCTATGAGAACACACACTGTGAGATTATGCATGCGACAAGGATAATAATAATAATCCTTGCATTTGATACAGTGCTTTTCACATCTTCCAGACATTTCAAAGTACTTCACAGAATATGCTGTAAAAAGTGAATTGATGGTATATTTGTGACCTTGGGATGTCCTTCCAACGTGATGTAATTTTGTTGTTGAGCGAAACGTGGCAGCTAATTGCTCACAACAGCGTCCCACAAACAATCGTGGATTGAAATGGCCAATTCATTAATGTTTTATTATTAGGATTATTATTAGGCATGTGGAGCAAGGAAACTTGGCTGGTGTTTCACCCAGATTCAGCCAAGTCTTCTCACTAAGCATCCCCTTTAGTGGCCTTTCCCTGCTGATGTCCAGAACAGTTAGGAGTCTGGTGTAAAGAAATAATAACAATAATACTTGCATTTCATATAGCACCTTCTAGACATCTCAAAGCGCTTCACTGAATATACAGTAAAGTGACTGACTGTATATTTTGTGGTGGTTATATTTTGTAAGTGAAGCCTATTTTGAACATACATTCCCACAAATGTATGTTTTCTTTGTTTTTACAGGCTTCTGCACTCGTGACATCTTGGAGAGAATTGTGCACAATGATATTATTAAATATTATGCTCTTCATCATTGAGCTGAATGTAGCAGCCAGATATCAGCTGTGTCGAGTGGTGCCTCATATCTCTCAGAATCCAAGATTCAAATAGTGTAATTGCTGGGAATAAGCAGTGTGATCTGCTGACTGGCACAGGCAGATTCACAGGGCACTTGTCAGCAGCTGCTCAGCCTGAAGTTCCCTGACGTACCTGGGCTCTTTATTTAATGCGTCGAATGATGCTGATAAATGAACCCACAGCATGGAAAGCCCTGGAGTCCGGAGAACATGACAGGATTGATGGTGTGGTTTCCCCCTTTGTGTATCCGTGTGAAATGGCAGCAATTAGTCTTCTGTCTGGCTCGCTGCCCAGCTTCCTCCTCTTCAGTGCAGTTTGCGTGAGTACTTGGCATAAAGCACAATTAATTTTCCTGGTCAGCCGGGTGCCTGACACATGGGGAAACCCATCACCATGCTCAATAGCCAAACCAAACTGAGCTTTCCATGCATCCCACCTCCACATTGAAATCCCAGAGATAGATTGTTGGAATGGAATGTGTACTCTCTCCCTGGAGGGACACATCCTGCTTACCTAATTCTGGAGAGTATAAGGTGCAGATTGGCAAGAGCAAAGGCTTGGGAATCCCAGAGTGTGCAGTGGGATAACTGCCCACGGATCGGGGAGGATAGGAGGATGGCCAAAGGTGCAATCGATGAGAAGGGTCTTGAGATGTACCATGACGCAGCCAAGTGAGGGAGTGAGATGGAGTTCCAAAATGTGGGGGCAGGAAAGATGATGGTGCGATGACAGGTTGATAATAGTAATAATCCTTGCATTTGATATAGCGCTTCTCACATTTTCTAGATGTCTTAAAGTGCTTTATTATAAAGTGAATTGACTGTACATTTATGGGTGAAACGTGGCACAGAGCAGTGTCCCACAAACATTCATGGATTCAAATGACCAATTTATTATAGGATTTTTTTGAGGGATTATATTAAGTGTGTGGAGTAAGAAAGCTTACCCAATGTTTTGCCCTGCCTGGATTAGAACACAGGTCTCATACTTGTAAAATGAGTACTCTATCCACTAAGCTACAGGACTCCGTATGGGGTTAGTAGGTCACAGAGGTAGGAAAGAGCAAGGTCGTGGATGGCCATGATGGTGAGGATGAGGATGTGGAACTCTATCCTGTGTGGGTCAGGGAGCCACTGGAGACAGGTGAGGGTGGGGACAATGGAGCCTGGTGCAGAAGAACTCATAAGATGCAGAATTCTGGATGATCCACATATTGTGTAGGGAAGAATTGGGAAGTTCACAAGCAGGGAGTTGGCGGAGTCGAACTTTGATTTGATGAATGCATAGGTGAGGGTTTTAGTGGCCTAAGGGGTGAGGCAATGCCAGATCAAGGGAATGTTGTGAAGGCAGAGCTAATCGTAACACAGATGTGGATAGTCATTAGTTGGTTGTTCACCACCCTGCCAAGTGTGGGTTTGAGGTGTGTGGCAGGTACCAGGAACTCCCTGAGAGCTTCCCATTGGGCAACACAGCTCAGCATGAAATGCATGAGAGCATTGTCACCATCTTCCTGTCCACAGCTCGGGCCACGTCCCTTCCCATTGAGCGATGGTTGCCCAGTTGGAGGTGTGGAGTTTAAGCAGCAGCTGCTGGCCTCTCTGCAGCCAATCACAGTGGGTTCCAGGCGCTGGACATATGAACGTGTGTCACAAACTCGGTCTCCAGCTAACACCTACCAGCAGCTGTGGCCCCAGCCTCAGAGTTTCCTCATCAGCTTCTGCCAGGCATCTGCCTTCAGTGTGGTGGGAGGACCTTTACAGGGCAGCTTGTGATGTGCCAGCCACCCTGATGTTCTCAAGGTCCAAGTTCAGTGCCATGTACTGTACCAGGCTAACTCAGCACCAGCTGCTCAATCCAGGTCCTCATGTGAGGGGCCTTGGCAAGTAGACTGTGTCACTGACTCCCACCTCCAGGGTGTTGAGTGACAGGTCAGTGTTGACTGGAGCCCTCCCTCCCTGTAGCCAATTCCCGTGTTTGCCACAAACCCACCTCACGGCTTGATCTTGGACTTTGCAAATGGGTTGTAGGAAACCTCTTCTCTGCATCCCCAGTAACTCAGATCCATAAAGGAAGACAGTTTGCGCACAGGTCTGACACATCCCAAGCCTGAAATGCATTGGGACCTTAGAATAGAATCATAGAATCTTACAACACAAAAGAAGGCCATTCGGCCCATCGAGTGTGTGTCAGCTCTTTAAAAGGAGCAATTTAATCCCACTGCCCAGCTCTCTCCCCATAACCTCATAAACTTGTCCTCCCTAAATAAATGCCTACCTCTTTTAAAAGCTGTTATCGAATTGCCCTCCACCACCTTTTCAGACAATGCATTCCAGATTCGAACAACTAGCTGAGTGAAAAAATTTCTCCTCACCTCCACTCTGCTTTTTGAAACTATTTTAAATCTGTGACCACGAGTCACTGATACGCGCACCAATGGAAACTGTTTTTCCCTATCTACTCTGTCAAATCCCCTCATGATCTTAAAAACCTCTGCTAGGTCTCCTCGCAAAATTCTCTGTTGTCCATGAGAATAAACCTAGTCTCTCTAGCCTTTCCTCAAAGCTGAAGTCCCTCATTCCTGGTACCATCCTAGTAAATCTCCTCTGTACCCTTTCCAATGCTTTGACATCCTTCCTAAAGTGTGGTGACCAGAATTGTACACAATTAGCTGAGGCCTAACCAACGTTTTATTGAGTTTAGTCAGAACTTCTTGACTTTTATACTCTATGCCTCTGTTTGTAAAGCCTAGTATCCAATATGCTTTTTTGATAGCCTTGTCTACCTATCCTGCCACCTTTAAAGAATCACTCACACAAACCTCCAGGTCTCTCTGTTTCTTCACCCCCCCTTAAAATTGTAACAACTAGCCTATGTTGTCTCCCCTCATTTCTCCTCCGAAAATGCATCACTTCACATTTCTCTACATTAAACTTCGTCTGCCATGTGTCTGTCCATTTTACCATGCGGTCTATATCTTCTTGCAGATGACTACTATCCTCCTCACTATTAACTATTTTTCCTAACTTTCTATCATCTGAAAACTTTCAGTCTTGCAGCCAGTTGTGGATCCACGCTGCCGCTGTCCCTTTAACGCCGTGGGCCTCTAATTTCTTTATAAGTGTTTCATGTGGCACTTTGTCAAATGCCTTTTGAAAGTCCATGTAAACTACATCAACTGCAGTACCCTCATCCACCCATTCCGTTACCTCATCAAAATTTCTGTCAAATTCACCAGGCAAGATTTGCCAAATCCGTGCTGGCTGTCCTTTATTAGCCTATATCTTTCTAAGTGAAGATCTATCTTGTCCCTGATTATAGTCTCTGGAAGTTTCCCCACTACTGACGTTAGACTGACTGGCCTGTAGTTCCCAGGTTTGTCCTTCTGACGCTTTTTGTACAGGGAGTAACGTTAGCAACTTTCCAGTCCTCTGGCACCAACGGTGTGTCCGAGGAACATTGAAAGATTGTGGCCAGAGCCTCTGCTATTTGGTCCCATACTTTCCTTAGTAACCTAGGATGCATCCCATCCAGACCATGCGACTTATCTACTTATCTAACCAGATAGATTCTGTTTTTAGGCCTCCTTGCACCTCATTCCTTTTTAAGGCTGCAACCGTGTCTTTAATTATGCAAGTGTAATTTTGTTGTTGTTATTGTTGTACTTCAGGAGGGATTTGCACGGCCAGATTTCCCTTCACCTCTTCTGAGCGCAATCCTTCAGGACAGTATCCAGGCTGAGGTTGATCCACAACAATCCCAAGGTACAGATAAGTCTGAACAATTGAAACTAACGCCCTTCGTAATTTACAATTTCTTCAATGTGTTCTCTTGATTCCACACTTAGCGGTACCTAACACCATATTGCACTGGTTGGCCCAGTGTTCAAGATGGTGGGTACAGTGCAGATGGTCCTCTAGCAGGGCCGTACGCAGGATTTTTAATGGGGGGGTGCGAATTGCTAGTGATGGGACCAACAATGGCCGGGGGCTTGTGGGCTGCCCCCGAAGCCCCCTCGAGGCTCCGACGTTTTACACAGTTTGATCGGTTATTTAATCGGTTCAGAAGATCCAATATGAAGGTAAATGTTTCATGCCCTTGGTGTTTAAGAGCATCATTATTTATTCAGTGTTTTTATTTTCCCCGGTAGACCGTGTCTAAATTTTTTGGGAAGGTCGAATGTGTTCGCCGATAAAAGCAAACACGATTGTTGACTCGATGATGTACGGAATGTGAACGATAAAGTAAATTACAATCCAATTAAAACAGTACAATAACGAATGCTTGATAAATGTATGCGTGTAAGAGAAAATGATCATAAACTACAGATTGACAGTAATTAATAAGTTGTTCTGCATTGTTATCCTAAGACTCAATTTCTTTCGGACTGTAATGAACAACAATGTAAGAGTAAAGTATGAATTATGTGCTCAGATATTCCAGCAAAGCAAATTTTATAAAAGACAAGAAAATATACAGAAACTGAAAATCAGTGTAAAACAGTTAATTCACACGTGTTACAAGCCTGTTATCAGCATTATCCTGAAAATATCATTGAACTGTGAGCAATAGTGTAGTTAGTTTTTATTTATTTATTTAGAATCAAAATTAAAGGAAGTGACCCATCAAGCAATACTGACCTGACGAAAAAATACTTGAAAAAATAAGGGAGGGGAAATTAATTCTTTAATAGCGTTCCATATTCGAGACGCCTCGGTCGCTTTGAAGCGAATACGTCAACCATTCTACCAATATCGATTTCCATATTATAATGAATGTGCATTAACGCGAGGGCTGAAAGTCGCTCCTATATGGAGCAGAATGCTGGACACTTAGGCAAACCTCGACCAGGCGATTAGGTGACTCATGAGGTATATACCAGGCTTCTAAGAGACGCCCTGAACGTTTACTGGCGACAGCATCTGACAAATAGTGAGCTATATGGTACACACTGGTATCACAGACATTACTGCAGAGGCGTCTTAGGTTTAGCGGACATAGCTGGAGAAGCCGGGAGGAAACTGTCCATAGTCCTACTATCCTATGGGAACCATTGCACGGTCACAGAACACGAGGTAGACCGACCCTAACCTACATCGATATTCTGGAGCGCGATTTGGGTATTGGCAGGCGGGAGTGTTCAGGCTGCATGGAGAGAAGGGATCAGTGGAGAAGTGTGGTTGTCAACGCCCGAGTTCGCTCGATCAGATGACGGTGAAACTATTTTTATGCCAAATTCGTGCGACATTGATGTTTTTTCACTCTGGGTGCAAAACTGAATGTGAAATAAAGTAGCACTGTTTATCTTTGCGGTCATATGTTTTTTGCATGCCAGTGGACGTCTCTAAAAGCAATTTTTAATTACAGGAATACATTTTTAATAATATAAATCAAATGTGATAATCAAGACAAAACAAGAAACATGATATTTCAGAAACACGCCTATCAAAACTTAAGTCATTTTTACTTACATTTATCAGATTAAAATACGATTTCAGCTTCCACAAAGTGGTGCTACCTTTTCATGTAGTGACTGTATACGGGATGATTTCCAATTGACACACCACGTAGACATAGGCGCTAAAGCATAGGCCTACGTCCATGAGTATTTTTTTTAAAGATAGGCATTCCCGTCCAGACACATATAACTTTTTTGTTGGGTTCTCAAAAGCTTTAATTTCTCAGAAGCTTGTAAATATGTTGTCATTGTTTGCTAGCATTACAGTCACACCTCTCAAAACTTGAGCAATTTTTACTTACGGTGATCAGATTAAAAGATGATTTAACTTCCAGTAGTGGTGCTACCCTTGTGTCTGTTTACGGGATGATTTCCAAACGAGGATTTGAGTCTTGGCGCCTATGTTTATCCAGTCACGAGTCACAGACTCGCCGCATCATGGACTGGTCTATCGACGCGGTATGTTTTGGGGAGACGCCGATTCTGGTGTGCGACTCGATAATTTTATATTAATACTAAAACATTCAAAGATGTGTGTTTATAATTTATACATAGTTTTGAAGAACTGATTGTTACACAAATGATTCTATGATTCTATGATTCTAAATGCTCAATAAATTTACTTGGTATTTAAATTTGATAAAAAATACAATTCTCTACCCCGGAAAATGTGGACCTTTTATAATTGGGTGGGGGTGCGTACGAACCCGTCGCACCCCCCCTGCGTACGGGCCTGCTCTAGTGAGTCTGACAGCAGCATTATAAGCAAACAGAAGGGTCTAATCCACCACTTGAATATTCTGACAATCAACTAGGTCATGCTCCAGGAAATGCTGTCACTCTGAGTAGCGAGTCATCCCACTCAGTTCCTCTTAACCCTGCAAATCCTGGGTAGGGACATCCTTGCTGGACAAACAATGACCAGACAGTGATATAAATTGCAAGCTGTGTAGTTTTAGCTGGTTAGAATCCAGCAGTTACCCAACTGCACGCTTCCCTAAGCTTTGGCTCTTGCCAACCTACACCTAATAAGGAATGAGGTAATCGGGATATGTCCTGCCAGGGACAGAATATATAGGTGGATGCATGGAATTCTCAGTTTGGTTTGGAGACTCTTACGCATTGTGTTGGTTATCCACATGTGTCAGACACCCGAACGAGCAAAAAAAACTGTCATTGTGTCATGGATGGATTTGTGAGAGGTGATAGATTTGTGTGTGGGTGTATAAATATAAATTGCATGTAGATCTGAGTGCATTCACATCTTCTGTCCCCTTCTAGGTCTGTATGAGTGGGGGACATAGATTGGTGTGTTAGATATTGATGTGTGTGTGAGGTAGAGATTGGGGTATGTGGTTTTGATTGGCATGTGTATAGTAGAGATTGGTGTGCATGGTATAGATTGGTGTATGGTATAGACTGGTGTGTGGTGTAGATTGGTGTGAGGTATAGATTGGTGTGGTGTATAGACTGGTGTGGGGTGTAGATTTGTGTGCGTGTGTATATGTGGATACATTGACCTCCTTATCGGGGTGGGGCTGTTTCCCTGACAGGATCGTTGTTCCCACCTCTTAGCAAGTGTCTGTTACATGGCGCTGTTCGCTTGCTGACCAGCAAGGCTATGGCTGGCCTCGGGATGATTAATAATAGGGGTGTAGCTTTCCATGATGACAGGGGAGAGCAGTTAATTACACGTCCAGTGACAGTCGCAATGTCAATATTTCTGTCTTTAAAGTCAGCCTAGCACCAAAATATGAGCTCTGCATTGCCTGTCACTTTCTCCTTCTCTCTCCACCTCTGTTCAAACTTTATACATTATTCATAAAGGTATGAAAAGCAGGTGTTTCAGGGTCATGGAGGAGGGAGGCAAAGTCATCCAGCACACATCAACTCACTAGTCATTGAAACCACAGGTTTCCCCAGAGTTCTCCTGCCCTCCTGCCACAGTGCCTACCAATCATCAGTGTCTGCTTGCCAATGCCCAACCCTCAGCAGCAATCCCAACCATGTGAGCTGACAAAAGTAACTGGCATTTACCTCCTGCCATTCACATAGGGAGAATCCTCAAACTGATTGAGAGCCCAATGTGGGAGAGGTGGGGATGGGAGAGAAGGCCGAAAGCCAAGTCAAAGAGATGAGCTTTATATTTTTTTGAACATAGGGAACATAGCTGGAAGGAATTTGGGAAGAGAGTTTGCTGATTGTGGAGCAGAGAGGGGGAGGAGGGAGATCAGAGTTAGTGGAGCAGGGGATGTGGCCAGAAGGCATTTAAAGGATCATCAGGTTGGTCTGGTTGATTCCAGGGAGTCAATGAAGCCTGGAGAGGAAGACTGGTAATTAACTCATGGAGTCTTGTGTGGAATCAATTGCAGGCTGCAGATTTCAAGGTGATGTGGAAGATATGGAGAGCTGAGCTATGGAGATTGGAAAGCCCAGGATGAGACAGATATGGGAATGAGAGTAAGAGGTGAGTTAGGTATATGCTATAGAGGAGTAGCTATAATGTCACAGAAGAGCAGCTATTAAACAATCAGAAATGGAGTCTATTTAAACTCAATGTTAATTCGAGCAAAAACTGAATCAGAGAGAAAACTGACTTTATTTCTTTCTCAGCACCAACCTTATCAGCAAACTGATGGAAGTGCCCAAGATGATTACAGGAAAAACATAAATAAGATTTGTCCTATTCAGAAAAAAGTGTAAAATCCTGGGACCTAACTCCACTGACCACTCCCTCTGCTCCGCCAACTGTGGTCTACTTCATAGCCCCACACCCCCACACAGGTCTGCTCCACAGGCCCAGCTGATCTTTCAACCTCTCCGCGCGGAACTTTCCTCCTGAATCCCTCGATCTCCCTTCCTCACACTCCTTCCATCCCTCTCTGCCCCCATTTCCCACTTCCTCCCCTCTCTTTTCTGTTTTCAAGATCTTTCTGTCCACTGAGCTCCAGGTGTACATCAATAGGGCACTGACCTGAACAATAATAACAACAACAAAATTACACATATAGCGCCTTTCATATCAGGAGGAGGTCCTAAGGTGCTGGACAGTCATTGTTTCAGTTTCAAGCTGTGGTCAGTGATGGGGAGGGTGAAGGGAATACAACAACAACAACAAAATTACACTTATAGAGCACCCTTCACATTGGGAGGACATCCCAAGGCGCTGAACAGTGAGGATGGGACCCGAGCAAGGGATGGGATTTGGGGTAACCGATGGGACTGTCGAAGAGGGGGGACTTGAAGCAGGCCAGCTAGTGTGCAGCCATGGAGATCGATGCTGTCAGTGCTTGATGCATGAAGGCGCAGGCATGAGGCAATCAGGAGGGCCTCTGTCTTGTTGACTTTCAACTGTAGAAAGTTAGTTCTTATCCAGGACTTGATGTCTTCAGGCAGTCTGTCAAGACAGTAGTAGTTCTGGAGTCGAGGGTACAGGCAGGGATAGAGGCAGAAAGATAGAGTTGGGTGTCATCTGCACACATATTATTGCACACACATGTTGACCCCATGTCTGCGGGTGATGTCACCAAGAGGGAGCTTGTAGGTGTTAAAAAGTAGGGGACCAAGGACAGAGCCCCGGGGATACCACATATGACAATGGGGGGCTGGAAGAGAAGCCATTGGAGGCTACAAAGTGGAGACAATGAGAAAGGTAGGAGTTGAACCAGAGGAGGGCAGGTCCATGGAGATTGAGCTGGGAGGAGAGGCAATGTAGGACGATGGAGTGGTCGACAGTGTCAAAGGCAGCAGAGAGGTGAGGAGGACAAGGAAGCAGCGAGAGCCCTGATCGCCGATGTTAAGAATGTCCTCAGAGACTTTGACCAAGGCTGTCTCCATACTATGGGAAGCATGGAAGCCAGATTGCAGGGGTTGAAAGGGAAAGGCGAGAGGGAAAGGAACGAAACTGGGAAGCAATGATTCATTCCAGGGCCTTAGAGAGGACTGGGTGGTTGGAGATGGGCAGTAGCTGTTGAGTAGGGATGGGTCCAATTAAGATTTTTTCAAGATGGGGTTGATGACAGTAATTTTTAGAGGGGTGGGAACAGCTGGTGGATAGGGAGATGATGTCAGTTAGCATGAGGGCGTAGGAGATGGAACTGGGAGATGAGTGAGGTGGGAGATAAGTGAGGTGGGGATGTGTCAAAGGAGCAGGTGGTGGGTTTCATTTTTCAGATGAGAGCAGAGAGGGCGGGGGTTGAGATAGGGTCAAAGGTGTGTAGTGGGAGGGGGGGGGGGTGGATCCTGGGGGAGAGGTAATGGGTGCCAGTGATGAAATGGCACAGCCTCTGATGATTGGAAAGAAAATTGTTTCCCTGGAGGGGTAGCAAATACAATATGTTCATCAAAAAAGGAGACAGATTACAAATGGTTGTGTTACAGAAAAGCTCAGGACACATAGAATAGGGAGAAATATGGTTGTTTGGATAGAAAGTTGGTTGAAGGACATGAAATGGAGTAAGGGTAAAAGGATGTTTTTCCAATTGGCAGAATGTAATGAGCGGTGCCACAGTTGTTGCACCTTTACTCCATATAAAATGACTGTGACTTAATATAGGAGTAAGGTATCAAAGTTTATGGATGATACCAAGCTCAGCAGCAGAGTGAATAATGAGGACGATGACAAGAGAATGCAGGGCGACTTAAATAGTGGTAGATAGGGGTAGATAATAATAATAATAAACCTTGCATTTGATGTAGCGCTTTTCACATCTTATCGACATCCCAAAGCGCTTCACAGAATATACTGTACAGTGAATTGACTGTATATTTGTGGGCGAATCGATGCAGCCAATTGCGCACAGCAGTGTCCCACAAACAGTTGTGGATTGAAATGACCAATTTTATTATTGTAGTTTTTTTGGGGACGGATTATTATTAGGCGTGTGGAGTAAGGAAACTTGCCCAAGTTTTTGCCCTGACCTCAAACACAGGTCTCTCCAGCTTGGTCTCCCCAGTTTGCAAGACAGGTGCTCTAACCACTAAGCCGCAGGAGCTCCATCGAGCTCACTAGATGAAGTTTAATGAAGCAAAATGTGAGGTGATTAATTTTGGTAGAGAAAGTGAGGGTGGGGAGTACTTTTGGAATACCAGTAACTTGCAAGGAGCAGAGAAACCTGAGACTGTAGGTAAGTCTTTGAAAGTTACAACACAAAATCAAAGTTTTTTGGGTAAACCGGGTGTCTGACCCATCACTATTTTTAAGAATAAACCAAAGTGAGAGTTCCATATATCCCACCTACACATGGAAATCCAAGAGATGTTTTTCTTGGATTGGTTGCAACCTGGAGGGACACATCCTGATTGTCTAATTCCAGACAATATTAGGTCCAGGTTGGCAATATCGAGGGCTTGGGGACCTCAGTGTGTGCGTTGGGGTAACTGCTGGATTCTAAACAACCTGCCACTGAGATCACTGACTGGCAAGCTTTCCTGCTGCTTTTCTAGCTAGGACCACCCTACACATTCGGGCTTTGTTTTTCAGAATTAACAGCAGCTGATTGAGAAGACTCCCAGCTCTAAGTGACTGGTCTGCGCATCAGAGACCTTCAATAAGCCAAGCATAGCTGTGCTGTCATCAACGGTGTTCCGGAGTACTGCAACCTGGCTTCATTCTGACTCTCCATAGCCAGTTCAGCTCTAAGGCTACCCTGCTTCCTCCCCACCTTCAGTCCCCAAGTCAGTAAAAAATACTGTGAAAAAATGTAATAGTATTCCGAATTTTATACATAGTTGCTTCGGGTACTTGCACGGGCCTCCTGCATTCCTCATTCAACCATCAGTGGCCGCGCTTTCAGTCACTACACCCCAAAACTCTGCAACATTCTTCCTCTATCTCTCCACTTCACCCCTTTCTTTCCCATCTCCAGGTCCTGCCTGAAGACCTTCTGGTTCATTTGTGCCTATGGTCACCTCCCACCAGCTTGTTACCTCCCACCAGTCATGTTACTGTCAAATGCTTTGGGATGCTATGGTGTGAGGGGTGCAATATAAATGCAAGTTGTTGTTGTTTCTTGTAGAGCACAAAAACAAAATGATAATGCTGCCTTACAATCAATGGTTAAGCCACAACTGTGGTGCTCTGTTCAGTTTTAGGTACCGCACCTCAGGAAAGAAATAAAGACTTTGGAGGTTTACTAGAGGATATTTACAAGGAATTCATACCATTCTTGAGGCCATTGACTCATTAACTGAGATTGGAGAAGTTCGGCCTATTTTCACTGATGCTGATAGAGCCTGATAGAAGAGTACGAAACTGAAGGTAAAGAGGGAAAAATAATTTCTACTGGGAGAAGAGTCAATGACAAAGGGCCATAGTTACAGGGAGAGCGAAAGGCGAGTTTAGGAAAAACATTTTTACTTAGAGAATAGTTGGGATGTAGTATGTCCTGCCTAGTGAGACTCAGTGCAGACTCATTGGACTCTAGCCTTTCTGTGCTATAAATTTCTATGATTCTATGAAATAGTGTTAGATTATTTCCACTGGTCAGAGAGTCAATTACACGATGGAACACTTAAGAACATAAAAACATAAGAATTAGGAGCAGGAGTAGGCCATTTGGCCCTTCGAGCCTGCCCCGCCATTCAATAAGATCATGGCTGATCTATTCTAACTCCACCTACCCGCCTTATCCCCATATCCCTTAATCCCTTTATCCACAAGAAATCTATGAATCTAGGCCTTGAATATGATCAAGGACTGAGCATCTACAGCCCTTTGGGGTAGAGAATTCCATAAATTCACTACCCTCTGAGTGAAGAAGTTTTTTCTCAACTCAGTGCGAAAGGACTGACCCCTAATTTTAAGACTGTCAACCCTGGTTATAGTTTCTCCAACCAAGGGAAAAAGTCACCCACTATCTATTCTGTCATGTCCCCTCAATAATCTTATAGGTTTCTATAAGATCACCTCTCATTCTTCTATATTCTAGAGAATATAGACCTAGATTGCTCAACCTGGAGCAGCGTAGGCCTGTGGAGCTCCTGTGGCTTAGTGATTAGAGAGCGTCTTGCAAGCTGGGGAGACTAAACTGGGAAGACCTGTGATCAAATCCAGGCAGGTCAGGGCGAAATCTTGGGCAAGTTTCCTTACTCCACACGTCAAATAATAATCCCTCAAAAAAAAAACCACACACTAATAAAATTGGTCATTTTAATCCACGACTGACTATTTGTGGGACACTGCTGTGCGCAATTACCCACAAATATATACATTCAATTCACTTTACAGTATATTCTGTGAAGCACTTTAGGATGTCGATAAGATGTGAAAAGCGCTACATCAAATGCAAGGATTATTATTATTAACCTATCGTGATAGCTCATCCCAGGTACTAACCTAGTGAATCTATGTTATAACCCTTCCAAGGTGAGAACATACTTTCTTAAATAAGGAGACCAAAACTGCACACAATATTCCAGATGTGGTCTCACCAGGACCCTATACAGTTGCAGCAAGACTTCCCTACTCTGATATTCTAACCCTTTTGTAATGAATGCCAACATAACGTTATCCTTCCTAATTGCTTGCTGTACCTGCAAACTAACCTTTTGTGACTGGTGTACAAGGACACTCAAATCCCTCTGAACACTAACACTATCTAGTCTCTCCCCTTGCTAAAATAAATCTGCTCTACTGTTTTTGCCAGCTAGCTGGATGACTTCACACTTCACTACACTATATTTCATCTGCCACCTGCTTGCCCACTCATCTAGCCTAGCTATATCGCATTGGATTTTTAAAAATAATATCCTCGCTGTTTACTCTCCCTTAAGATATTCACAAAAAGATATAAAAAGTGTGGGTTGGGGTATGTTTTTAGACAGTTTGGGTTGAATGTACAATGTTCTTTCAAAATGGTATTTCAGGTAAAGGTTTTTAAACAATTAAAAATTTGTTTAAAAATTGAATTAGATAGATGTTTGAAATGGTAAAAGGAGAGAGCAGGAGAGTGAGATTACACTAGGTTATTTAATGGTTAGAGAATTTGCCTCACAAGTGAGAGGACCTGGGTTTGATTCCCGGCAGGGAAAAACGTTGGGTATGTTTCCATATTCCATATGCCTCCAGTTATCTAGCAGTAAGTACGATCCTGGTTGTTAATCATTTGGCAGATTATTTTGCAGGGGTAATGATCCCTTAAACAATAATAACAAGAAGAATTTGGTCGTTCAATCCATTACTATTTATGGTATTTATGGGACACTGTGTGTGCAATTGGCTGCCGTGTTTTGCCCACAAAATAAATAGTCAATACACTTTACAATATATTCTGTGAGGCACTTTGAGACTTATCAAAGATGTGATAAGGTGCTGTATCAAATGGAATAATATTATTTTATTATCATAGGCAGAGGAAAAGGCCAATGAAAATTTAATGGGATGAAGCTTCTGTGTTGGAATATTTTAGGATTCAACCTGGTATTAATTCATTGGGTATATATTGAAACAATACTAAATGTTTTTTGTGTTCTAAAAACATCGTCCCGACGTGAAAGACACTCTATGAATGTAATTTTGTTGTTGTTGTAAATCAGAGAAACAGGATTTGGGAATTGCCAGAATCTAATGTTTATTTTAGTTGCTGAATTTGCGGAGTTATCTGGGATGTGGCTGAGGACAACTCCCAGCCAAACTGCTGCCGTCATTTCAGTTTTTTAAGGAAAGGATCAGGGGATATACTGGGGCACTGTTGAATTTGATCTTTTCTGTCTAACTAATCTGAAAAGAAATGACACTCGAACAAGATATATTAGAAATGTGCTTTATTACAATACTAGTAAGGGAGAGGGAGAGCACGTCTCACAATGGGAGTCGATACTTTGCCTCTGGATCTGGGACAATCCCACGACCCTTTTTATACAGTAAAAATACAATGTAGTTGATTTAGTTAGTTACAGAAGAATATACATGAATGTTGGATTGAAACTTACAATCAATTATCACATTAGTATTATTACAATTCTAAGATAGGTGCTGTTTATGGTGTCAGTGGTATCATCCAATCCTAGGAGGACATTCGTCTGTTCCTATGGGAAAGAATATGCTGGCTAGACCTTTTTCAAATACTGATGGTACTGGAGTCGGTCTGTAACAGTTTTGTTATCAGATAGAATAAGATAATGCTAATGTTACTCCCTTGTATAAAAAGGGGCAGAAGGACAAGCCTGGTAACTACAGACCAGTCAGTCTAACGTCGGTAGTGGGCAAACTTCTAGAGTCCATAATCAGGGACAAGGTAGATCTTCACTTAGAAAGATATAGGCTAATAAAGGACAGTCAACATGGATTTGTTAAAGGCAAATCTTGCCTTACAAATCTGATAGAATTTTTTGATGAGGTAACGGAATGGGTGGATAATGGTAGCGCAGTTGATGTAGTTTACATGGACTTTCAAAAGGCATTTGACAAAGTGCCACATGAGAGACTTATTATGAAATTAAAGGCCCATGGTGTAAAAGGGACAGTGGCTGCGTGGATCCACAACTGGCTGCGAGACAGAAAGCAGAGAGTTGTAGTGAGCGGCTGTTTTTCAGATTGGAGGGAAGTGAGCAGTGGTGTGCCACAGGGATCGGTTTTGGGACCATTGCTGTTTGTAATCTACATCAATGATCTGGACTTGGGTGTACGGAGTACAGTTTCCAAGTTTGCAGATGACACTAAGTTAGGGAGAATAGTAAACAGTGAGGAGGATAGTAGCCATCTGCAAGAGGATATAGACAAATTGGTAAATTGGGCAGACACATGGCAGATGAAGTTTAATGCAGAGAAGTGTGAGGTGATGCATTTTGGGAGAAGAAATGAAGGGAGGCAATATAGGCTAGATAGTACAATTTTAAATGGTGTGAAGGAACAGAGAGACCTGGGGATTTGTGTTAGTGACTCGTTGAAGGTGGCAGGACAGGTAGACAAGGCTGTTAAGAAGGCATATGGGATACTAGGCTTTATAAATAGGGATATAGAGTACAAAAGTCAGGAAGTGCTGACTAACCTCTATAGGACTTTGGTGAGGCCTCAGCTGGAATACTGTGTTCAATTCTGGTCACCACACTACAGAAAGGATGTGAAGACATTGGAAAGGGTACAACGAAGATTTACTAGGATGGTGCCAGGATTGAGGGACTTCAGCTATGAGGAGAGGCTAGATAGGCTAGGGTTATTCTCTCTGGAGCAGAGAAGATTGAGGGGAGACCTAATAGAGGTTTATAAGATCATGAGGGGTTTCGACAGGGCAAATAGAGAAAAACTATTTCCACTCGTGGGTGAATCTGTGACTCGTGGTCACAGATTTAAAATAGTTTCAAGGCGCAGTAGAGGGGAGCTGAGGAGAATTTTTTTCACTCAGCGAGTTGTTCGAATCTGGAATGCATTGCCTGAAAAGGTGGTGGAGGCTGATTCGATAACAACTTTTAAAAGGGAATTAGATCTTTATTTAGGGAGAACGGGTCTATTAGGCTATGGGGAGCGGGCAGGGCAGTGGGATTGAATCGCTCTTTTCAAAGAGCCGGCACAGACTAGATGGGCCGAATGGCCTCCTTTTGTGCCGTAAAATTCTATGATTCTATGATTCTATGATAGTGGTTGATATAAGTATCATAAGACTTTTTATGCCATCTGTTGGAAACTTTGTCCTGCTTATTAATCAAAGCTATTGTCATTTCTGCATTCTTTCCCTGGCACACTCTAACCTTAATGTGAACCATGTGTGATCAGCATTTTACTTATTCTAGTTTGTTACTTATATGTACTTTAATATCCAAAGTTAATAATCTTTATTACTTTTATTATTATTACATGATCAGGTGTGGTTATACTTGATCATGTTTCTAAACTATATTTCCACAGCCCATCTACAGGGGATACTGGGGCACCCAGCCCATCTACTTAAAGAGGAGGCAGCCTTTCTGTCAGTAATTGTTCCCAGTGTGCCGAACTGCAGTCCATTCCTTCTATTCACAGCTCCCATTTCCAGGTGCTCACTTCTGGCTGCTGATCATTCTCTACCTTGCTTAGCTTATCACTTACTGTGAAGGGCAATGCAGCTGACACCAGAGCAATTACTCACCCATCCCAAAAGCTTGCTTCTTGTGAGAACCTGTGAGGTGAACAGCTGCTCCTGTACCGTGTGAAGGCAACTGTTCTGCCACTGGCCAGTGACCACACATTCCATCACTTGTCTGTGTGTCTGTCTAACTGCTTAGGCAGAGTCTGGCTAATGATCTGGCGGCTGGGGTCCTGCTGTTGCAGACTGTAACCTAATGATCTGATATTCAGAGAGGATATGTACTTTAGAGTGCAGGTTGAGAACATTTTTAAATTCAGTCTTAACTGCGAAGCTAATTTTCAACAGAAAACTGGGTTCAAAGCTAAGCATGTACAGTATTTAAGAATTTAGCAAATTATGGACACTGTGAAGCACTAAATAAAAAGAAATAAATCTCTCCACAATTATCTCTCGTCCATATGAGGGTTGGTATATTTGAGAGCGATAGTTCTCTCTCAGAGCGATAATGTAATCAGTAAATGAACAATTGAGGAGGTAAGGAGAGTTAGGATATTGGGATGCCCTGTCAGGAGCATTGTTTGAGGTAGAATCCAGATGCACCTTCAAGTGGGACCTAGATAAATTCCTTAAAGAGAGTCAGCTAGAGGGGTGTGGGGATAAGGTAGGTCAATGGAAATGAAGGGATTGCTCTTGAGGGAGCCAACCAGCATTGTGTTTTGTGCTGTAAATTTCTATGTTCTACATGTTCCCCAGACTCTCTGGCTACCCACCAATGGTTCTAAGGGTGAGGATTTGCTCATGTTCAAGGCAAGCTATGGTAAATGGGAGTTTCACTTCTCTTTCAAGGTGGTGGGAATGTGGGATTCTCTGCCAGAAATATTGCTGACACAAAGTCCATCAATCCTTCATTAAAAGAATGAGATAACAACAACAACTTGCATTTATATTGTGCTCTTCACACAGAGTAGATTGCTGGGATAGTAGCGGAGTATGAAAACAGGTCAGAGGGAGAGGAAGGTGGGAGGGTAACCCATGATTAAAAACGAAGATATTGAGGCAGGATTTGAAGGCGGGGAGGGATTGAACTACAGAGTTTCAGAGTGTAATGGCTGAAGGCATTCCTCTGATGATGGAGCAGAGGGGACAACAAAAGCAACAAAATTACATTTGTATAGCACCTTTCACATTGGGAGAACATCCCAAGGTGCTGGACAGACAAAATTCCAGAAAGTAGGATAAACAGGAGGTTAGAGCTAGCTAAGCAGAGATGGCGGGTGGAATGGGGTGGTGGGGAGGGGGTGCAGGATAACAACAACAACTTCGATTTATATAGCGCCCTCCACACCAGAAGGTGTCTCAGAGCGCTTCACAGTAGCGGGTCCCGGGACCGAGCCAGGAGCAGGGTTAGGAAGGTGACCAAAAGCTCGGTCGAAGAGAAAGGTCTTCAACTGTGACCTGAAACTGGGAAGAGAGGGGGCGAGGCGAAGGGCATGAGGAAGGGAGTTCCAGAGCCTCGGGGCGTAGTGGCTAAAGGCACGGCCGCCGAGGGTGGAGCGGAGGATTCGGGGGACATGGAACAGGCCAGACCCAGAGGAACGAAGGCAGCGGGTGCTGGGTTGTGGGGAGAGAAGATCAGAGAGATAGGGGGGTGCAGAGGACTGGAGGGATTTGAAAACAAGGGTGAGGATCTTGAAGTCGATCCTCTCTGGGATAGGGAGCCAGTGAAGTCTGGCAAGGACTGGGGTAATGGGGGAGCGAAGCTTAGAGTATGCGGGCAGCAGAGTTCTGGATAAGATGGATTTTGTGGATTGTGGTGGAGGGGAGACCGGCCAGGAAGGCGTTGCAGTAGTCCAGCCGAGAGGTGACAAAGGCATGGACCAAGGTCCATGGATAAGCAAATTAGGTAGATAATAAGAATAATCCTTGCATTTGATATAGTGATTTTTATGTCTTATCGATGTCTCAAAGGGAGGTGCAAGGGCATGAAAAGTTTTAAAAACGAGGAATTGTTTAAATCCTTGACATTTTTTAATTGATCCATTCAGTCAGTGTAACCTGGCAAGGACTGGTGAGATGGGGCGACAGAGGTTTGTGTGGGTGAGTATCCGGGTGGCAGAGTTCTGAATTAGTCGTATTTTGGATATGGTGGGGACCAGTGAGGAGGGCATTGGAATAATCCTGTTGGGAAGTGACAAAAGGCGTGGATGAGGGGTTCAGCTACGATGGTTGTGAGGTGTGGATGGTGGTGGGCAATGTAGCAGAGGTGGAAAAAAGCTTCTTGGTCAGGGAACTCCCGTGTGTTAGAAAGGACAGCTGGGGATAAGTTGCACATCATTTTGGAGAGTCTGAGGGAGAGCCCGGGAGCTTGAAGAGTTCAGACCTGCAGGAGAGAAGACATGATACATTTGACATAGCACCTTTCATTGTCAGGAGAGCATTTCAAAATTCTTCCCAGGTTTTTACTGAAAAGCGTTGTGGCTGTATCTTTTGTAGGCAAACAGCCAATTTGTACACAGCAATGCCCCACGTAAAGACAGACCAACTTTATCTGGGAGATTGTTGGCCCATGGTGAGAAAAACAGCAGCATAGACTTGAAGGGACAAAAGGCCTATTTGTGTACTGAATGTTCTGAAACCGATACCGAAACCGCAGGATGCAAAGCTACACCCAGTGTGTCTACAAAGTGCTGGGCCAGGTCCACTCGAACATGGCCATTTTGTTGTCGGCGGCCATGAATGTGGTGAACTCGCTCGTCAATGATGAGGCTGGCGAGGCCGTTTTCCTGGTCCGTTGATGCAAGCGGCAAACCATCTCGTGCTTCTGCTGCCGGGCGAGCTGGACAGACACGCCGTGTCCGAGGTACCAGGGCCATCACCAAGTCAACGAGTCACCAGCTGAGGAGCTGGTCGATTTGGGGGCCTATCACCACACTGGGCCGTGTTTCCCGCCATTTTAAAGATCATACAGGTGGACGGTGAGGACAAGCAGCAGTTCCTGGATGATTGTTGATTGTTATTGCTATTGTTTTTGTTGTTATTGTTATTGCTTTTGTTGTTTGTTGTTGTTCACTAATACCCCCCTTTGCCCCCTAACCCTTCCCTCTTTCTTCCCTCCCTCCCTTTCCCCCCTTTCTCTCCCCCTTTTCCCCCTTCCCTCCCTCTTCCCCCTTAACCCCCTTTCTCCCCATTTCTCCCTGATTTTAACCCCTTTCCTTCCCTTTCCCCCATACCCCCCTTTCTCCTCCCTGACTTTACCCCACCTTTCCCTCCCTCTCCTCCCTTGCCCTCTTTTCCCCCTTTCTCTCCTGGCCCCATTTCCATGACTGTTTGTGGGACACTACTGTGTGCAATTTGGCTGCCGCGTTTCGCCCACAGATATACAGTCAGTTTTTCTGCTCTCCTTCCCCCAACGACCCCTCCCCTTACCCGCTTTTCCCCCTTTCTCTCCTGGCCCCACTTCCACGACTGTTTGTGGGACATGTTGTGCGCAATTTGGTTGCCGCATTTTTCACACAAAACACAGTAAATTTTCCTACTTTCCTTCCCCAACCACGACCCCTCCCGCTGCCCACCTCCCTACCTCTTTCTTCCCTCTTTTCTTCTCCCTACGCTGACCCCTCCCCCCTGCTCTGGTCCCTAGCTTGGAACGTTGTTGTATTCTGTGAAGCGCTTTGAGACGTCGATAAGACATGGAAAGAGCTATATAAATGTAAGGATCATTATTATTATATTATTATTCCAAGAATCCTGCTCTGAAATAAGTCAGTGAACATTCAACTTGTGGTGCCTCCTGCACTTTAGATCAGAGCATGGTACCTGTGTGCTCTCATTACTTCTCATCCACTTAGAGACCGTTGAAACCCGCTCTTGTCTCCACTGGCTCCCCATCCCCCAGAGGAATGAATTCAAGATCCTCGTCCTCACTTTCAAGGCCATTCTGTGAAGCGCTTTGGGACATCGATAAGATGTGAAAAGTGCAATATCAAATGCAAGGATTATTATCATTATTATTGCCCCCATTGCTGTCTCCCTATCAGGCTGCCCGTCCCCTCCATTCATCAGACTCTGGCTGCTCCGCGTCCACCGCCCAAACCGCCCAACCATCAGTGGCCGGGCATTCTGCCTCTCTGCTCTCACACTGTGGAACTCCATCCCACAATCCCTCCACCTTACTTCCTCCCTTTCCTCCTTCAAAGCCGGTCTCAAGACCTTCCTCTTTGGCCTGCCTCTTAACTCTTCCCCCTCCCCTACTCTCCTTTCCCTTCCCCTACCCGACCCTCCCCCACCCCTGCTCGAGTCCAGAAGTGACTGTTCAGCACCTGGCAATGCTTCTGAGATGGAAGAAGGTGGTGCTGGTGAGGGACCGGATGTGGGGAACTGTCCTTGGCCCCCTGCTATATGCTCCCCCCTTGGAGACATCATCCGCAGACATGGGGTAAATTTCCACATGTCTGTGGATGACACCCAACTCTACCTTTCTGCTTCCACCCTCGACTCCAGGACTACTGGCATTCTGACTGCGTGTCTGTCTGACATTGAGTCCTGGACGAGGGACAACTTCCTCCAACTAAATGTCAACAAGACGGAGGCCCTCCTGATTGGCTAGCATCAGCGCCTCCGCACCTCAGATGCTGGCAACATCAGCATTAAAGCTGTCAAAGCCAGTCCGGAATCTGTGTGTCTTGTTCGACCCCAAACTATCCTTCATCCCCCAAATCTGCACCATGACTGGTACAACCTTCCACCACCTCCGCAACATTGTCAGACTCCGCCACTACCTCACCCCCATGACGCCGAAACACTCAACCGTGCATTCATCACGTCCAGGCTCGACTACGGGAACTCTCCTTGTCAGCCTTCCCAGCTCCTCCTTTCACAAGCTGCAGATTATTCAGAACTCTGCAGCTCATGTACTCTTCCGCACTAGGCTCCACAACCACATCACTCCCACCCTCGCCCGTCTCCACTGGCTCCCTATCTCCCAGAGGATCAAATTCAAGATCCTCGTCCTTACTTTTAAGGCCATTCATGGCTTTGCCCCCGCCTATCTCTCTGACAGCCTTCCTGTCCCCTCCATTCAGCAGGCTGTGGTCTGCTCCACATCCCCCGCCCAAACCCCCCTACCATTGGTGGCCGGGCTTTTAGCCTCTCTGCCCCCTCCATCCTGCAATCCCTTTGCGTCGCTTCCTCCCTTTCCTCCTTCAAGTCCAATCTTAAGACCTTCCTCTCTGACCATGCCTTCTGCTCCCCTCCTAACTCTTCCCCCTCTCCTACTCTCCTTCCTCCTACACCAACCTTTCCCCCACTGCTCGGGTCCCTACCTAACTGTTCAGCACCTTGGAATGTCCTCCCGATGTGAGAGGTGCTCTATAAATGTAATTTTGTTGTTGTTGTTGGGGGAGGAAACATGATTGGGGGTTGAACCGGATGGCTAAGTTGTGTTCAGGTTCAGAGAGTTTTAGGGGCAGGTTGGGAAGGTGGAGGAGGTGGGAATCATGTGATTGAAGATGTTAACGAGAGCCAAAGAGTATGGCTTCCGCCTTGTCAACATTTAGCTGAAGGAAATTTGCACTCATCATGCACTCAGACATGCTGACAGAACACCAGGGGACTGGGGGTTGCAAAGTGAGGTGGAAAAATAGAGTTGGGTGTATATTATATGTATTATATATACACAGTGTGCGTGGCATCTGGATGATACATTGTGCTGGTAAAAGTCCTCTGACCATATGGAAGGCAGATGTTCATCAAATAGCTCATGAGGAAACTGAGGCCAGGGGTCACAACATTAGCTGGAGTCCATGTTTGTGAATACCCAATACTAGGAATCCTCCTTGATTGATTTGTAGAGAGAAATGCAGTTGATTCTCAAGGTCTGCACTCCCAATCACCACCAAGTGCCTGCATGGTCACAGTGCTCCCTTGTGGCCAAGGAGGACCAATACCTAACTTGCCTCCCCAGATAAATCAGTGCTGAGCTTTGTCCGAGTTATCCAGAGTGTATATCACAGTGTCTGTGTGATATAATCACAATGCAATTGTGTGCAATGCAGCTGCAACAATCATAATCCTTGGGTTTGGTTTATCGCCTGAGTCACATCATCAAGACACCTCAAAGCACTTCATAGGAATTATAGTGAAGTGCACTGACTACATGCGAACATGGCAATAATTTCTATCAAACAGCCAGGAAGGCAATGCTCTACTTCACTAGTTGGGTGCTATTTAAAAACAACTTGTTGTTGTTAAAGTGAATAATCATTTTTGATTTGGGTAATTGTTAGTCAAGACACCAGCAGATACTCAATTTTCTTTTTAAACAATGCCATTGGATCTATAATGCTCACCTAAATTTAATCTAGATGATTAATGGATAGAAGGAGGAGTCGCAGCACAGACCCTAGGTCCTGTACCCCTTATTTCATGGCTGTTTGGGAGAATTTGCTACTTATTTTTCTAGTTAATCCTGCAAATATGGTATAATTTACAGTTTGGTGAGTTCAGATCCCAAGCAAGATTCCTCATCAATAAATGAAATTCACTGAAACTTGTTGGGAGAGTATTATAAAGGAGAAAAATATCTAAACACTAATGGGTCTCAACTCACAACCATTTATAGATGAGTGGAAAACATTTGACCCTCATTGGTTTGCTTCAGGAGCAGGTGATGAATGTTTCCTGTGTGATGCTGTTCTCAATATCAGGCCATCAGTCCTGTACACAGATTCCTAAAGAGACACTTGGACCAGTGCCTAGAAGAATAATCCAGTTGCACAACTTACCCATGTTAGCCAGGCTGCTCAGAATCAGTCTTCAATTACTCACTCTACCTCCTCATCTATTGAGAGGCTATACGTTCTCAAATCAGTGATTGCCAAAGCTAACTCACCTTTTCATCTGCAACTCCAGGTTGTTGACCTTTGGTATATTGAAATTATGGAAAGACAGAATTAAACATGAGTCTGATAGCTATACTGTCACTTCTTCTCAACAACAACTTTGATTTATATGGCGCCTTCCACGCCGGACAGCATCTCATAGAGCTTTATAAGGTGGAAGACAGCTAAGCTTTCAACATCCTGATTATTGACTGATATTTCCAGAGGCATGTTATGAGATGCTTTGTTAAGTCATTTTTCTACATTGCATTCATTCTTTTTGGCTTCTCTCAACTAATTGTCCCTTCATCTGTTCACTGCTGAGCTCACTATGACCTTTATTTGTGTCTTTCATCACCTGGAAACATGAAGAGTTTATAATAATTAGGAGGTAACAAGGCAGTGAGAGTGAATGAGCGAGCAAATCAATCTGTCACCTGATCTGTCTCATCTCAGACCGCATTACTGAGCTACAAAGACAGGCGATCCAGGACAATAGTACTCCTTAGTTCTTGTCTGTTTATCAAAGGTGTTTTAGTATACATTAGTCATTAGTATACATGATGCCATGTGGACTGGAGCACAGATTCCTTGCAAAGAAAAAATCACTTAACAAACATAAATCATAACAAAATTATTTTCTTTTAATAATGTCAATTTTGATATGCATGAATTTGTATGTAAGCAATAATCTCAGCAGAGACTGCTGGTGATGGTACTTTTGATGCACGTGAAGCCATGGGCCATGTGTAACTTGTTCTGGAACATAAGAACCTAAGAAATACAAGATGGAAAAAGACCAAGGTTCATCTAGTTCACCTTCCATATTCCCGGTGAACACACACACATATATCTCAAACTACTTATGTATTATATCCCATATTGTTACTGCTGTAAGGAAAACTATCTAATCCATAAGCAATTTTACTGCTCGGGTGTGCAGTGTTGGGCAGCCTGATACACTCATCACCAATTTGCCAGGAATTTTGATGAAGACCTTTAGAAATTGCAAAGGAACATATGGTCAGAAATTTACTGAACCAGGAGATTTGGCTTAGACTTTGGTAGCTTGTGTAGAAGTGACTGTACTTGAATACATTGGCTTGTCTGAGCTGGGTGAGGATTTGGAATAACTGGTAATGGGCAACACTTTGTTGGTGCTACAGTGTTCCTCTCTATTATCTAATATTGACCACTCAGGATCCAGTCAACTGTCTTAGCTTCCTGTACCTCCACCTCCTCCCTTCCACTCTACACCCACCCCTCCTCACTGCCTCCACATCTATCACTGACCCTGTCTCCCTATCATCCATCTGTTCCCTCATCTCAGCTGCCAACCACTCAGCTGCCACTATCTACTGATGTCACCAACCTCTCTCTTTCCTCTGGCATTTTATGCCCTTTCAAAGTCATTATCATTATCCATCTTCTCAAAAAATCCACACTAGAAACTTTCAAAATTACAAGCGAGAGACCTGGGTTCAATTTCCAGTAGGGTAAAACCTTGGCCAAGTTTCCTTACTTCACATGTCTGATAATAATCCCTAAAAACAAATTGGTCATTTCAATCCACAACTATTTGTGGGACACTGCTGTGTGCAATTGGCTGCTGCATTTCACCCACAAATATACAGTCAATTCACTTTACAGTACATTCTATGAAGCGCTTTGAGACATCCAGAAAATGTCAAGTACAAGGATTATTATTATTATTATTATTACAAATGCTTTTGATCACCATCCCTTTTCTTAGTGTTAACCTAATCCTTAACATCCCTTCACCTCGCTCCCTCCGTCGCCTCCTTCAAGGCCGGTCTCAAGACCCTCCTCTTTGACCATGCATTCTGCTGCCCTCCCAACTCTCTCCCTCTCCTCCTAACTCTCTCCCACCCTTGCCCCCTACCCCTCTCCCTTGCTCAAGTCCTGTCCTGACTATTCAGCGCCTTGGGACGTCCTCCTGACGTGAAAGGCGCTCTATAAATGTAATTTTATTGTTGGTGTTGATCTCCAATGTAATGGAACATGTTATTGGTGCCTGCATCACTCTATCCTCTCCCATCCATACCTGCATGTGGCCTTAACTGTATGAGCCCCTCCCTGTGTCAGCTCCAATCTGGAGTTTGCCCCACCCAGTGCACCTCAGGCGCTGGCAAGCATGGATGCCCGGCTATACACCTAGGCTCAACTATGCTAACTCCCTGCTTGACTGCCCAATTCTTCCCTCTGCAGCTCGTATCCTCTCCCACATCAGACCTCATGACCCTATTGGTCCCTACCTTCACCTGGCTCCACTGGTTCCACTCCTCCTCCAAAGGATAGAATTAAAGATCCTCATCCTCTTCCTCAAGGCTCAACATGGCCTTGCCTCCTCCTATTTCTGGCCAACTGATCCCCTATCAACTTGTCCACTCCTTCCACTTAGCAGCCTCCTGCCTACTACACATCTTCTGCCAAGCCCACCTCACCATCAGTGGGTGGGCTATCAGCCTCTCTGTCCCCACCATTTGGAACTCCATGCTACATTATCTTTGCCTCGTTTCCTTGTTTGCCTTCTTTAAGGCATGACTCAAGACCCTCCTCTCTCTTTCTGCCCTTCACCCTTCCTGATTCCAACCACCAGCTTGTGGCCAAATCTCTAACTGTCCAGCGCCTTGTGACGTCCTCCTTATGTGAAAGGTGCTATGCAAATGAAATTTTATATTGTAATGTATTGCATTGAGTCAATTCTGTCAAGGTCACATGTGACAATTTGTCTGTTTCTGACCTGTGCCTCCTTGTCCTCCTCAAACCCTCTGATCCTCTCAACACTGTTCACTTGTCATCCTCCCTTATTCAACTCTAGGCTCTGCACTTTCCCAGCTTTACTCCTATGTGGCTGGAACATGCCACCTTACAGGACATTGTATAGGACACCTGTATACAGAATGCCTATGTTGAGAGCACCAATATGGAACACACAATATACCATATTCAGAGTCAACTGTGTTTCGCAATTGTGTGTGTAGTCATCTGTTTAAATTGCCAGTTAGGAGTTGCTGAGTGAAAGGACTGACTGGGGTAGGGGAACTGCAGGAGGTCATAGAGAGTGAATGTGTGTATGAATGTTTGTGCGTGGATGTGAACGTGTGAATATCTTGAAGCGCTCTGAGACACCATCCGGCGTGGAGGGCGCTATATAAATCAAAGTTGTTGTTGTTGTTTGTGTGTCTGTGTGGAGCTGGCGGTGGGGGGCCAGACAAGGGTTTGAAGGTATTTGACATCGAGAATTTGATAAACTGGATTTGGAGGACATTGATGTGAGGGAAATAGTCTTACAGAGCCTGGTACAAGGTGCAGAGTTCTGGATAATTTGATGCTTATGTGGCGAGGAGGTGGGAAGTCTGACGATCAACGGTTTGGAATAATTGAGCCTGGACCCAATGAAGTTGTAACTCACCCTGTATAAAGTGCAGCTGTGTTCAGCGTTGCTGTGATGTGAAGTGATATGGAGGATACAGTCTGTGTTGTTCCAACTCAGCACTAATTAGTAATAAGGAAAGATTCTCACAGTGGTTGGTCACTGGCAGTGGCCACCACACAGCTGACGATACAGCAATTTGTGGCTTTGTAGTTGTTCCCTCCTGGGTTTAAACAACAGCAAATTTTCTGTTTAATTTACTCACTGACACAATTTTCCGCTAAAGTGTTTGCAGATAACTTAACTGAAACGAATCAAGTGAGTTACAATTAAGCATAACTCCTAAGTTGCTCTCTCCAATTATTTCTGATTATGTAGAAGGGTTGTCTTTAGGTATCTGGCCAACAAAGGTCCCACTGGCCTCTACATCAGAAGCTTCTGGGTTTAAGTTCCACTTTGGAAGTTAAACTAATTTGACACACCATTGCATCTTTGAGACAGAAATGTTTTTGTCAGAGACGCTGTCCTTTAGATCTAGTTCCCATATGCCTTCTTAACAGCCTTGTCTACCAGTCCTACCACCTTCAACGACTCACTAACACAAATTCCCAGGTCTCTCTGTTCCTTCACACCATTTAAAATTGTACTATCTAGCCTATATTGCCTCCCTTCATTTCTTCTCCCAAAATGCATCACCTCACACTTCTCTGCATTAAACTTCATCTGCCATGTGTCTGCCCACTTTACCAATTTGTCTATATCCTCTTGCAGATGTCTACTATCCTCCTCACTATTTACTATTCTCCCTAACTTAGTGTCATCTGCAAACTTGGAAACTGTACTCCCTACACCCAAGTCCAGATCATTGATGTAGATTACAAAGAGCAGTGGTCCCAAAATCCCTGTGGCACACCACTGCTCACTTCCCTCCAGTCTGAAAAACAGCCGCTCACTACAACTCTCTGCTTTCTGTCTCGCAGCCAGTTGTGGATCCACGCTACCACTGTCCCTTTTACGCCATGGGCCTTTAATTTCCTAATAAGTCTCTCATGTGGCACTTTGTCAAATGCCTTTTGAAAGTCCATGTAAACTACATCAACTGCGCTACCATTATCCACCCATTCCGTTACCTCATCAAAAAATTCTATCAGATTTGTAAGGCAAGATTCGCCTTTAACAAATCCATGTTGACTGTCCATGTTAATAAAGATTAGCCTATATCTTTCTAAGTGAAGATCTACCTTGTCCCTGATTATGGACTCTAGAAGTTTGCCCACTACCGACGTTAGACTGACTGGTCTGTAGTTACCAGGCTTGTCCTTCTGCCCCTTTTTATACAAGGGAGTAACATTAGCTATCCTCCAGTCCTCTGGCACGACCCCTCTGCCCAAGGAAGATTGAAAGATCGTGGCCAGAGTCCCTGCTATTTGCTCCCGTGCCTCACTTAGTAACCTAGGGTGCATCCCATCCGGACCAGGTGACTTATCCACCTTGAGCGACGTCAACCTTTTTAGAACTTCCTCTCTGGTTATAATTATTCTATCCATTTCTCCTACCCTCTCCTCTAATACCATGGCATTGGCTGTATCCTTTTCTTTTGTGAAGACAGAGGCGAAGTACTCATTCAGTACAACAGCCATGCCCTCTGCCTCCACAATGAGATTTCCTCCTAGGTCCCTAATTGGCCCCACCCTATCCTTGACCAACCTTTTACTCTTAATATGTTGGTAAAAAACCTTAGGGTTCCCCTTAATCTTACTCGCTAATTGTTTCTCATGCAGTCTCTTTGCCCCTCTAACTTCCTTTTTTAGTTCTATCCTACACTTCCTATATTCTGCTTGGTTCCCTTCTGAATTTTGAGCCTGACACTTGTCATAAGCCTCTTTTGTTTGGTATATTTTGGCCCCGATTTCCTTAGTCATCCAGGGAGGTTTGGATGCCTTACATTTCACCTTTGTGGGGATGCTTTTGACCTGTGCCTGAACTATCTCCTCTTTGAACACTGCCCACTGCTCGTTAGTTGTCTTACCTGCCAATTTTTCTTTCCAATCCACCTTGGCTAGGTCAACAACAACAACAACAAATTACATTTATAGAGCGCCTTTCACGTCGGGAGGACGTCCCAAGGCGCTGATCCCACCTCAACTCATTGAAATTAGCCCTTTTCCAGTTGAGTGTCCTCACCTGTGATCGTTCCTTATCCCTTTCCATAATTATTCTGAATCTAACGATATTGTGGTCACTATTCCCTAGATGCTCACCTACAGAAACCTGTTGAACTTGCCCTACCTCATTCCCCAAAACTAGATCCAGCAATGCTTCTTTCCTCGTTGGACTGGAAACATACTGATCAAGAAAGTTGTCCTGCACACACTTCAGGAATTCTTCTCCCTCCTTGCCTTTTACCCTACTATTCTGCCAGTCTATGTTGGGATAGTTGAAATCACCCATTATCACTACTCTATTAGCTCTGCATTTCTCCGTGATACGCTTGCAGATCTGCTTGTCTATCTCCTCCCTACTATTTGGTGGTCTATAGTATACCCCTAACAGTGTAACTGCACCTTTTTTATTCCTCATTTCTAACCAGATAGATTTGCCAATTGCACACAGCAACGTCCCACAAACAGTCGTGGATTAAAATGACCAATTTCTTATTGTTTTTTTTGAGGGATTATTATTAGGCTTGTGGAGTAAGGAAACTTGTCCATAGTTTTGTGCTGATAAACATCGAATACAGGTCTCACGCTTGTAAAACGAGTGCTCTAACCACTGAGCTGCAGAACTCCAACACCATCTGTTCCTTTACCTGTGGCTGTATCTATAGCTGTGCTGTTGCTGTTCCTTTAGTTGTAGTGTTTGGTATAGTTGTTGCTGTAGCTGTTGGTGTAGCTATAGCTTTTGCTATCACTGTAGCTGTTGTGGTGCTTTATCTGTAGCTATTGCTGTAGCTTTAAGTGTAGCTCTAAGTGTGTGTGTAGCTTTAGGGGTAGATGTTGCGCTTTAGGTAGAGATGTTAGTGTAGCTGTAGCGCATTCTGTAGGTGTAGCTGTTGTTGGACCATTAGATGTGGCTTTAGGTTTAGCTGTTGCTATAATTGTATCTGTCTTACAGCTGTATCTGTGCTGTAGCGGTTCCTTTAGCTGTAGCTACACCAATACCTCACCCAACAGCTGGGTGAGGGTGAGGTATTGGTGTAGCTACAGCTAACCCTAGTCCATGCTTTTGTCACCTCTTGTCTGGACTAGTCTAACAACCTCCTCGACAGTCTCCCCTAAGAGGGAGACTCCCATCCACAAAATTCAGCTCATACAGAACTCCGCCACCCGCATTCACACCCACACCAAACTCCGTACCCTGATTACTTGGCTTTAGGTGTAGCTGTTCTGTAGCTGTGCAGCAAGTTTCACCTGTTGCTTTAGATGTAGCTCTTGGTGTAGCTGCAGCTGTAGCTGTGATGTTATTCCTGCAGTAAGTGTAGCTGTTGCAGTAGCTTTAGGTGTAGCACTGTCCTGTAGATGTCACTGTAGCTTTAGATTTAGCTGTTGGTGTAGCTGTATCTGGCACTGTATCTGCTGGTGTGGCTGTCCTATAGCTGTGCTGCAGATGAAGCTGTTGCTTTAGGTGTAGCTGTTGGTGTAGCTATACCTGTAGCTGAACATGTAATTAAAATCATAGAATCTTACGGCACAAAAGAGGCCATTCGGCCCATCGAGTCTGCGCTGGATCTTTGAAACGAGCAACTCAATCCCACTCCCCAGATCTCTCCCCATAACCGCACAAACCCGTCCTCCCCAAATAAATATCTACCTCTCTTTTAAAAGTTGTTATTGAATCGGCCTCCACCACCTTTTCAGGCAATGCATTCCAGATTCGAACAACTCGCTGAGTGAAAACATTTCTCCTCATCTCCCTCTGCTTCTTTTAGAAACTATTTTAAATCTGTGACCATGAGACCTTGTAGCTGTGCTGTAGCTCTTAGTGTAAGTTAGGGGTATACTATAAACCAGTGGTTCCCAACCTTGGGTCCCAACCCAAATCAGGGGTTTGGACCCGAGGTTGGGAAGCGTCATCAGAAAAAGTTTTTGTTGTTTTTTTTAAATGCTGAAAATACTTTTTTAATGCTGAAAAGTGCCTGAGGTGACACCGCCGACCAACTTGTATGAAAGACCATACTTACGAGTTGTGCTGAGTCCACAAAAGAGACAGAGATATCGTCTTGGCTGAGCTTCACTTCAGTCACGATGTTGCCCCTAAGGGTCAGCAGGACCTGTTGGTGGCTAATTTGAGTCACAGCAAAAAAAGGTTGGGAACCACTGATATAGACCATCAAATAGTGGGAAGGAGATACACAATCAGATCTGCAAGCAGATTTCAGAAATATGCAAAACCACTAGAGCAGTGATAATGGTAGACTTCAATTATCTCAACATAGACTGGCAAAATAACAGCATCAAGGACAAGGAGGGAGAAGGATTTTTGAAATGTGTATAGGACAACTTTCTTGATCAGTATGTTTCCAGCCCAATGAGGATGGAAGCAGCGCTGGAATGAAGCGGGGCAAGGGGAGCAGGTTTCAGTAGGAGAGCATCTGGGCAATAGTGATCACAACATCATTAGATTCAGAGTAACTTATGGAAAGGGACACGGAACAATCAAAGGTGAAGACACTCAACTGGAAGAGGGCTAATGTTAGTGATTTAAAAAGGGACCGAGCCAAGGTGGAATGGGGAGAAAGATCGGCAGGTAAAACCGCTAAAGAGCAATGGGAATCCTTCAAGAAGGAGATAGTTTGGGGACAGATAAATTCATTCCACCAAAGGGAAAAAGTAGGACATCCGAACCTCCCAGGATGACAAGGGAAATTGGGACTGAAATAAAAGAAATAAACAAGGCTTATAACAAATGTCAGGCTCAAAATACAGAGGATAGGTAGTTAAGGCCGTTTTAAAAAAGCTTACTGGATACTAGGCTTTATAAATAGGGCCATAGAATGCAAGGTTAGGAAGTTATGATTAATCTGTATAAAATAGGCCTCAGCTGGAGACTATGTTCATTTCTGGTCACCACACTTTAGGAAGGATGTTAAGGCATTGGAAAGGGTGCAGAGGAGATTTACCAGGATGGTACCAGGAATGAGGGACTTCAGTTATGAGGAAAGGCTGGAGAGGCTGGGATTATTATTATTGGAGCAGAGAAGGTTACGAGGAGACCTAATAGAGGTTTTCAAATCATGATGGGTTTTGATAGGGAATACAAAACAGGGAAAAACTGTTTCCAATGGTGGGTGTGTCAGTGACCCGAGGTCACAGATTTAAAATAGTTTCTAAAAGGAGAGGGAAGTGGGGAGAAATTTTTTCACGCAGCAAGTTTTTCAAATCTGGAATGTATTGCCTGAAAGGATGGTAGTTGCCATTTCAATAAAAACTTTTAAAAGAGAGGTGAATGGTTATTTGGGGAGGACGGGTTGTGGGGTTACAGGGAGAGAGCCAGGGAGTGGGATTGACTTTGAACAGCTCTTTTCAAAGAGCCGGCACAGACTCGATGGGCCAAATGGCCTCCTTTTGTAAAATTCTATGATTGTATGAAGTGTATCTGTTGCTGTAGCTTTTGGTGTCGCTGTGACTGTATCTGTTGTTTGTGCTGTTGCTGGAGCTGTCCTGTAGCTGTAGATGTAGCTTTGCTGTAGCTATTGCTTTAGGTGTAGCTGTTGCTTTAGTTATTACTGTTCTGTAGTTGTATCTGTTGCTCTAACTATGGCTATTGCTATAGCTGTTGTTGCAGCTTTAGGTATAACTATTGCTACACCTGTGTTTGTAGTTGTTGATGTTGCGTTAGCTTTAATTGTAGCTGTAGGTGTAGCTGCGCTTTAGCTGCTGCAACAGCTGTAGGTGTAGCTGTAGCTGTAGCTGTTGGTGTAGCTGAAGGTGTAGTTGTTGATATAGCTGTAGTTATAGCTGCTGCTGTAGTGGTGTTGTTGCTGTAGCAGATACTGTAGCTGCAGTTTGTGTGAGTGATTCTTTGAAGGTGCCAGAACAGGTATAGACAAGGCTATCAAAAAAACATAAAGGATACTAGGCTTTATAAATAGGGGCATAGAGTACAAAAGTCAGGAAGTTCTGACTAAACTCTATAAAACTTTCGTTAGGCCTCAGCTAGAGTACTGTGTTCAATTCTGGTCACCACACTTTCGGAAGGATGTTAAGGCATTGGAAAGGGTGCAGAGGAGATTTACTAGGATGGTACCAGGAATGAGGGATTTCAGCTACGAGGAAAGGCTAGAGAGGCTAGGCTTATTTTCATTGGAACAGAGAAGGTTAAGAGGAGACCTAATATAGGTCTTTAAGATCATGAGGGGATTCAACAGAGTAAACAGGGAAAAGCTGTTTCCACTGGTGGGTGTATCAGTGATTTGTGGTCACAAATTTAAAATAGTTTCAAAAAGAAGCAGAGGGGGAGATGAAGAGAAATGTTTTCACTCAGTGAGTTGTTTGAATCTGGAATGCATTGCCTGAAAAGGTGGTAGAGGCCGATTCAATAACAGTTTTTGAAAGAGAAGTAGATATTTATTTGTGGAGGACGGGTTTGCGAGATTATGGGGTGAGAGCTGGGGCGTGGAATTAAATTGCTCTTTTTATAGAACCGGCACAGACTCGATGGGCCAAATGGCCTCCTTTTGTGCCGTAAGATTCTATGATTCTAGTTGTTGCTTTAGCTAGAGGGGAGGCTGGGCTGTGGCTGGAGGGGAAGCTGGAGGGGAGGCTGGAGCAGTGGCTGGAGGGGAGGCTGGAGCGGTGGCTTTACTGAACCTATTGGTGATGCTATAGTTGTTGTTGTTGCTATCGAGGTTGTTTTCGCTGTTGCTGCTCATGTTGCTGTAGCTGTAGGTATCAGCTGTAGCTGTACTGTAGCTGTTACTGTTGTAGTTGTAGCTGTTGTTGTAGGTGTTGCTGTGTTGTTGCTTTTGTTGTAGCAGTTACATAGGAACAGGAGTAGACCATTCAGCCCTTTGAGCCTGCTCCACCATTTAACTAGATCAGGCCTGATCTGTATAGATTTATAGATTCATAGAATTTTACGGCACAAAAGGAGGCCATTCGGCCTATCTAGTCTGTGCCGGCTCTTTGAAAAGAGCGATTCAATCCCACTGCCCTGCTCGCTCCCCATAGCCTAATAGACCTGTTCTCCCTAAATAAAGATCCCATTACCTTTTAAAAGTTGTTATCGAATCAGCCTCCACCACCTTTTCAGGCAATGCATTCCAGATTCGAACAACTCACTGAGTGAAAACATTTCTCCTCAGCTACCCTCTACTTCGCCTTGAAACTATTTTAAATCTGTGACCACGAGTCACAGATTACTAGGCACCATCCTAGTAAATCTTCTTTGTACCCTTTCCAATGTCTTCACATCCTTTCTGTAGTGTGGTGACCAGAATTGAACACAGTATTCCAGCTGAGGCCTCACCAAAGTTTTATAGAGGTTAGTCAGCACTTCCTGACTTTTGTACTCTATACCCCTATTTATAAAGCCTAGTATCCCATATGCTTTCTTAACAGCCTTGTCTACCTGTCCTACCACCTTCAACGAGTCACTAACACAAATCCCCAGGTCTCTCTGTTCCTTCACACCATTTAAAATTGTACTATCTAGCCTATATTGCCTCCCTTCATTTTTTCTCCCAAAATGCATCACCTCACACTTCTCTGCATTAAACTTCATCTGCCATGTGTCTGCCCACTTTACCAATTTGTCTATATCCTCTTGCAGATGGCTACTATCCTCCTCACTATTTACTATTCTCCCTAACTTAGTGTCATCTGCAAACTTGGAAACTGTACTCCGTACACCCAAGTCCAGATCATTGATGTAGATTACAAAGAGCAATGGTCCCAAAACCGATCCCTGTGGCACACCACTGCTCACTTCACATCCACTAATTAGTATCTCCACTAATCTTTTCAACAACAACAACAACAATTTACATTTATATAGCGCCTTTCACGTCGGAAGGACGTCCCAAGGCGCTATAAGAGGCGTGTGACCCGAGCTGGGAGGGGAGTGTTTGGGAAGGGGTGAAACACGAAGGGGAGGTAAAAGAGTTCGGGGTGGAACAAAAGGCACGATCGAAGAGGAAAGTCTTCAAATCGGCCTTGAAAGAGGAAAGGGAAGAGGCGAAATGGAGGGATTGAGGGATGGCATTCCATAAGGTGGGAGCGGAGAAACTGAAGGCCATGGCCTCCGATGGTGGGGCGGTTCGGGCGGGGGGCTTGGAGCAGGCCAAGTCCTGTTGAACGGAGGGTCCGGGTGGGCGTGTAGGGGGAGAGTAGATCGGTTAGGTAGGATGGGGCAAGGCCGTGTAAGGCCTTGTAGGTGAGGACGAGGATCTTAAACTCGATCCCAATTTTCAATCCCAATGTCCCACTTTTTCCCCGTATTCCTTAATACCCTAACCTGCCAAACATCTCTCAACCTCACTTTTGAAGGTGTTTTGGGATCCAGTATCCACGGCCTTTTAGAGGGACCGAATCCCACACTTACTCACCATCCTTTCAGTGAACAAATGTTCCTGATTTTACTCTTAAATGGCCTTGTTCTAATTTTAAGACAATGTCCCTTGTTTTGGGTTTCCGCCACCAGAGAAAATAGCTTCTCTATATCTACCCTATCAAATCCCTTTATCATCTTAAATAACCTTAAATACCATCAAATCACTACACTCCTCAAACTGCTAAACTCAAGGGAGCTTTATTTGTTGCAGTTGGTGCTGCAGCTGTTGGGGTTGCTGTGCTGCTCTGTGGCCGCAGGTGTAGCTGATGCTGTAACTGTTGCTGTATTTGTTCTGCAGCTGTTCTTATAGCTATTTCTGCTGTAGCTACTATTGTAGCAGTTACTGTAGCTGTCGTTGCTGTAGCTTTAGCTGTCGGGGGAGCTGTGCTGTTGCTATGACTGTCACTATTGCTGTTGATGTAGCTGTTGGCTTAGCTGTGTAGTTGCTTTTGCTGTCCTGTAACTCATTGTAGCTGCAGCTGTGCTGTAGGTTTACTAAATACACAATACAACTCCACCATCAGTGGACTTGCTTTCAGTCACTAAGCCCCAAACTTTGGAACTCGCTCCTTCAATCCCTCCGCTTTGCCCCTTCTCTCCCGACTTTCAAATCTCACTCTATACAAATGAATGTTATTGCTTTTAAAGACATTCCTGTTTGATTGTCACCTCCCTCCCTCCCTCCCTCCCTATGGCTCAGGATCAAACTCCGCCACTGTCAAGCACTCCAGTACCCTACCTTGGATAAAAGACGCGATACATATGCAAATTGTTGTTGTTATCTTACCAGTTCTGGCTCCACTAGCTGCTCATCACCGAATATGTTGACTTCTAGATCCTCACACTCATGTTCAAATCTGCTCTCTTTCTGACACCTCCCTCCCTCCTTGACTTCCTCACTCCCCAGTCCACCATCCAGCACCTCCACTCAACTGGCACTGCTCCTGTTTATCTATTGCACCCACTACCCCACCATTGGAAGTCCCACTTTAAGCCACTATGCACAGAAACTCTGGAACACTCTTCCTCAATCCCTCCACCTTGCCCCTTTCTCTCCTTTTACAAGTCCCACCAGAACACTTTGCTTATGGCCACACACACCAACCTCCAACCCCAGCTTGGAGTCACTGTTAACCAGTCTGTATGGAGAGCGCTATGTAAGTGCAAATTGCTGTTATTGTAAAGATCAATTGCTATCTCACAGTGATAAAGAATGAGGATGAATCACAGCTGTCATGGTTACCACAGTGTGAGTGTTTTGTTGTAAGTCAAGGTGTGAGATTCCAGAGCAGCTGAAGATTCAAATCCATTTGGCAAGAATAACAATTCCAAATTTGAGAGGTTTCTGCCTAACATTTTGCCCATTGGATTGCCTGCTGCTACCTTTGATTTTAAGTTGTCTTTTTTAAAACTATGTAATTCTTCTATCCAGTCCATTTCCCAATGCTTAATGTTTTACTGTTTTTGCAGTTTTCTTTTGAATACTGAGGTGGAGCCAGAGGAATGGAAGGTTGCTAATGTTACTCCCCTGTACAAAAAGGGGCAGAAGGACAACTACAGGCCAGTCAGCCCAACATCAGTAGTGGGAAAATTTCTACAGACTATAATCCGGGACAAAATAAATCTTAGCTTTGATAAATGGTTAATAAAGGACAGACAACATGGATTGTTAAAGGCAAAGACTATTCCAATGCTCTCCCCTCCACCACAAATCCATAAAATCCAACTCATTCAAAACTCTGCCGCCCGCATTCTCACCTGCCTCAAACTTCGCTCCCCCATTACTCCAGTCCTTGCCAGACTTCACTGGCTCCCAACCCAGAGAGGATCGATTTCAAGATCCTCATCCTTGTCTTCAAATCCCTCCACTCTTCTGTACCCCCAACCTCTCCGATCTCCTATCTCCTCAAACCAGCACCCATTGCCTTTGCTCCACTGGGTCTGGCCGCCTCCATTTCCCCCTAAATCCTCTGCTCCACCCTTGGCAGCCATGCTTTCAGCCCTGAGGCTCTGGAACTCTCTTCCTCACTCCCTCTGCCTCGCTCCCTCTCTTCCCAGTTTCAGGTCCCAGCTAAAGACCTTTCTCTTCGACTGCAACTTTGGTGACCTTTCTACTCCGGTCCCGGGATCCATTGTTTTGAAGCGCTCTGAGACACCGTCCAGCATGGAGGGCGCTATATAAATCTATGGAGGTTTTTGATGAGGTAATGGAGAGGTGGATGAAAGTAGTGCAGTTGATGTAGTTTATATAGATTTCCAAATGTGCATTTGAAAACAACAACAACAACAACAATTTACATTTATAGAGCGCCTTTCACGTCGGGAGGACGTCCCAAGGCGCTGAACAAGAGGCGTGTGACCCGAGCTGGGAGGGGAGTGTTTGGGAAGGGGTGAAACACGAAGGGGAGGTAAAAGAGTTCGGGGTGGAACAAAAGGCACGATCGAAGAGGAAAGTCTTCAAACCGGCCTTGAAAGAGGAAAGGGAAGAGGCGAAACGGAGGGATTGAGGGATGGCATTCCATAAGGTGGGAGTGGAGAAACTGAAGGCCAGGCCTCCGATGGTGGGGCGGTTCGGGCGGGGGGCTTGGAGCAGGCCAAGTCCTGTTGAACGGAGGGTCCGGGTGGGCGTATAGGGGGAGAGTAGATCGGTTAGGTAGGATGGGGCAAGGCCTTGTAAGGCCTTGTAGGTGAGGACGAGGATCTTAAACTGGAGGATCCTCTGGAGGATGGGGAGCCAGTGGAGATGGGCGAGGGTGGGGGTTATGTGGTCACGGAGGCGGGTGCGGGATAGTACACGGGCTGCAGAGTTTTGGATGGCCTGCAGCCTATGAATGGAGGAACTGGGGAGGCCAATTAGGAGAGAACGTCCGTAATCCAGCGTGAGGTGATGTATGCGTGCACAAGTGTTTCTGCAGCGCGGGGGTTAAGATAGTTGCGGAGCCTGGCAATGTTGCGCAGATGGAAATAGGCGGTGCCGGTCAAGGCGCGGATGTGGGGGAGGAAGGAAAGTTTTTGATCGAACATGATGCCGAGGTTCCTGATTGGCTTCGTGAGGTGGAGAGTACAGCCTTGGATGTTGAGGCTGGCAGCGCCCGATGTGCGGAGGCGCTGGCTTGAGCCAATCAGGAGGGCCTCGGTCTTATTCACGTTCAATTGCAAAAGGCTGTCCCTCGTGCACGATTCGATGTCGGACAGACATGCTGTCAGAACATCGATCGTCTGGGGGTTGAGGGATGAGGCAGAAAGGTACAACTGGGTATCATCCGCATACATGTGGAAATTTACCCCATGTCTGCGGATGACGTCGCCCAGAGGGAGCGTGTAAAGGGTGAAAAGAAGGGGACCGAGGACAGAGCCCTGAGGGACGCCGTGGGAAACTGTGCAGGGGTTTGAAGAAAAGCCATTGGAAGAAACAAAATGTAAACGGTGGGTCAAATAAGAATGGAACCATTCAAGGACTGTGCCTTGAAGGTTGAGGTGGGAGGAAAGACGTTGAAGGAGGATGGTGTGATCGACTGTGTTGAACGCAGCAGACAGGTCAAGGAGGACGAGGAGGCAGAGGGAGCCCTGGTCACAGGCGGTTAGGATGTCATTTGTGACCTTAACCAGGGCAGTTTCTGTGCTGTGGATAGGGCGGAAACCTGATTGGAGGGGTTCAAGAAGTGAGTGATTTGAAAGGAAAGAGCGGAGCTGGGAGGCAACCACTCTTTCAAGGACCTTGGATAGAAATGGGAGGTTGGAGATGGGTCGATAACGTGATGGTTGTGACGCATCAAGGGAGGGTTTCTTCAGGATAGGGGTGATTGTGGCTGTTTTAAGGGAGGTAGGGACGTTTCCTGAGGAGAGGGAAAGGTTAATGGTGTCAGAAATGAGCGGGGTTAACAAATGGAGCTGGGTGCGGAGGAGGGGGGTGGGGATGGGGTCCAATGAGCACGTGGTGGGTTTCATGGAGGTGATTGTTTTTGTGCCTGAAAGCGGGGTGGTGGGGTTGAAAGTGTGAAATGGGGGGTGAGTAGGGCCATATAAGAGACTTATGTACTAAAAGGATAGTGGCAGCATGGATCCAGAACTGGCTAGGAGACAGAAACTAGAGAGTTGTAATGAACAGTTGTTTTTCTAACCAGAGGGAAGTGTACAGTGACATCCCCCACCCACCCCCCATCCCCCCACCAACCAGGGATCAGTATTGGTACCACTTCTTTCTAATTCATATAAATGATCTGGACTTGGGTTTCGGCAGCACAAGTTTTTCAGATGACACAAAGTTAGGAAAAGTAATAAATAGTGAGGAGGATGGTAGCAGACTGCAAGAGGATATAGACAGAATGGTAAAATGGGCAGACACATGGCAGATGAAGTTTAATGTGGAGAAATGCAAGGTAATGCATTTTGGGAGGAAGAATGAGGAAAGGCAATGTAATAACAACAACAGCTTAGATTTATAAGGTGCCCTCCACGCCGAACGGCATCATAATATAGGCTAGATAAGGAGGGTGAAGGAACAGAGAGACTTGGGGGTTCATGTAAGTAAATCTTTGAAGGTGGCAGGACAGGTAGGTAAGGCTGTTAAAAAAGCATATGGGATACTAGACTTTATGTATATGGGCATAGAGTACAAAAGTCAGGAAGTTATAATTAACCTGTATATAATGCTGCTTAGGCCTTAGCTAGAGTAGTTCTGGGTTCCACACATTAGGAAGGATGTTAAGGCATTGGAAAGGGTGCCGAGGAGATTTACTAGGATGGTACCAGGAATGAGGGACTTCATTTATGAGGAAAGACAAGAGAGGTTAGGATTATTCTCATTGGAGCTGAGAAGGTTACGAAGAGATCTAATGGAGGTTTTTAAAATCATTAGGGGATTCGATAGGGTAAACAGATAAAAACTGTTTCCACTGGTTGGTGGGTCAGTGACTCAAGGTCACAGATTTAAAATAGTTTCTAAAAGAAGCAGAGGGGAGATGCAGAGAATTTTTTTCACGCAGCAAGTTGTTCAAATCTGGAATGCATTGTCTGAAAGGTGGTGAAGGCCAAATTGGTAACAACTTTTAAAAGTGAGGTAGACATTTATTTGGGGAGGATGGGTTTGCAGAGTTATGGGGAGAGAGATGGGGAGTGCGATTGCCTTTGAATAGCTCTTTTCAAAGAGCCAGCACAGACTTGATGGGCCTAATGGCCTCCTTTTGTGCTAAAAAATTCTATGATTCTATTATATTAATCCATGTATTATATTCTATAATTCTATTATATTAATCAATGTATTATATTAATTGTCACGTATGATAGCGGAGACATTCTTTCTAACCTGTCCCATGATTCTTCTAACAATCCTAAGACTGTGCCCTCTTGTCCCCAAATAATTTTAACCTATTTCATCCATCTCCGATGCATTGCCTGTCTCCGCTAATATCTCACCCCAAAAGCTGCCGAAACTCTGATCCATGCCTTTGTCACCTCTAAGCTGGATTATTCAATGCCCTCCTCATCAGTCTACCCTTCACTACCATTCATAAAATCCAGATCATCCAGAATTCTGCTGCCCATATTCGTATCTGTACCAAACTCCGCTCCCCAATTATCCCAGTCCTTGCCGGATTGCACAGGCTCCCTGTCCCAGAAAGGATAGATTTCAAGATCCTCACTCTTGTTTTCAAATCCCTCCATTCTTCTGCACCTCCCTACCTCTCTGACCTCCTCTCTCCTCACAACAGTACCTGTTGCTTTCGAACCACCAGGTCTGGCCTCCTCCTTGTCCCCCGAATCCTTCGCTCCACCATCGGTGGCCGTGCCTTCCGCCACTAAGCCCTAAGGCTCTGGAACTCCCTTCCTCACTCCCTTCACCTCGACCCCTCTCTATCTACTTTCAGGTCTCAGCCTTTCTTTCGAACCTTTCTTTTCAACTGCGCTTTTGGTCACCTTTTTCCCCCTCCCACTGGCTTGGCTCCGGGATCCGTTATCGGCAAACACTCTGAGATGCCATCCATTGTGGAGGGAACTATATAAATCCAAGTTTTTGTTGTTGTTTCTCCAGTGAGAAACTCTTCAACATCCTGCTTGCCCCCCACTCCCCACCTCTGCGACCTCCCAACCCAGCTGTTTCCCTTGCCCTGTACCAGATGGAGCAGATAGAGTGAGGGACATGAAGTAAGTCAGAGTTGTAGCTGTGCTGTACATAGTTCACGTCATGTCCTCCACCCCATCGCCTCATGAACACCACTTAGCCACCAAGCTCTGATACTCCATTCCCAGAGTAGCCTCCCCATCCCATCTCTCTCAGCTCTCACCACCAGCTGGGGTGCCCAGTGTTGAGCTCATTGAATATCATAGAATCATAGAATTTTATAGCACAAATGGAGCCCATTTGGCCCATTGAATCTATGCCAGCCCCTTGAAAAGTGCTATTTTGGTGCTCCTGTAACTCACTGGTTAGAGCACTCTCCTTACAACAATAGAGACAGACGGACGGGAGGGGGGGTGGGGGGTGGAGGGAAGCAGGGAATAAGGAGTTGCTGATGGGTCCATCAAAGAGGAGACTCTTGAGGCAAGTCTGGAGTGAGGCCAGGGAGGGGGTGAGGTGGAAGGACTGTGGGATGGTACTCCAGAGATTTGGAGCAGAAAGGCTAAAGGCTAGACTGCCAATAGTGGGGCAGTGGGTTGGGGAATGTGGAGCAGGCCAGAGCCTGCTGAGCAGATTGAGGCAGGCAGATTGGTAAGGGGATAGGAGATCATGTATGTAGGGTGAGGCGAGGTTGAGGAGGACTTTAAATGTGAGGAGAAGGATCTGGAATTGGATTGTCTGGCCAATGGAGTCAGGCAAAGATAGGGGAGATGGGGTCACAGAGTTTGGAACGGTAGAGGACATGGGCCGCAGAGTTCTGGATTATCTGCAGCCTGTCGAGGGAGGAATTGGGAAGACCTACAAGCAAGGCATTTATAATAATATAATATATAATATAGTAATAATAATCCTTGCATTTGATATAGCGCTTTCCACATCTTATCAACGTCCCAAAGCGCTTCACAGAATATATTGTAAAGTGAATTGATTGTATATATTTGTGGGCGAATCGCGGCAGCCAATTGCGCACAGCAGTATCCCACACACAGTCGTGGATTGAAATGACCAATTTTATTATTGTGTATTTTTGGAGGGATTATAATTAGGCTTGTGGAGTAAGGAAAGTTGCCCAAGGTTTCGCCCTGACCTGCCTGGATTCGAACACAGATATCCCTCAGCTTGGTTTCCCCAGCTTGCAAGACAAGTGCTCTAACCACTGAGCCACAGGAGCTCCACTTGCATAGTCAAGCCAGGATGTAATGAATGCATGAATGAGGGTTACAGCAGCTTTGGGGGTGAGGTATCATAGAATCTTATGACACAAAAGGAGGACATTCGGCCCATCAAGTCTGTGCTGGCTCTTTGAAAAGAGCAACTCAATCCCACTCCCCAGTTCTCTCATAACCTCGCAAACCTGTCCTCCACAAACAAACATCTGCCTCTCTTTTAAAAGTTGTTATCAAAACGGCCTCCACCACTTTCTCAGGCAATGCATTCCAGATTCGAACAACTCGCTGAGTGAAAACATTTCTCCTCACCTCTGCTTCTTTTAGAAACTATTTTAAATCTATGACCTTGAGTTACTGACATACACACGAGTGGAAACAGTTTTTCCTTGTTTACCCTATTGAATCACCTTATGATCTTGAAAACCTCTATTCGGTCTCTTCGTAACCTTCTGTAGAGGCAGAGAGATAGAATTGGGTGTCATCCGCATACCTGTGGAAGTTTACCCCATGTCTGTGGATGATGTCATCAAGTGGGAGCATGTAGATGTTGAAAAGTAAGGGGTCAGGACATAGCCCTGGGGGAAAAGAAGCCATTGGTGGCGACAAAGTGTAGACAATGAAAGAGGTAGGAGTCGAACCAGGCAAGGGCAGGTCTGCAGAGATTGAGGAGGGAGGAGAGGCCGTGTAAGAGGATGGAATGGTCAGTTACAGGTGTGAGACCTATGTTTGAATCCAGGCAGATCAGGGCGAAACCTTGGGCAAGTTTCCTTACTCCACATGCCTAATAATCACTCCAATTGAACCAAAATAATAAAATTGGTAATTTCAATCCATGACTGTTTGTGGGACACTGCTGTATCTGGTGAAGCACTTTGAAATGTCGATAAGATGTGAAAAGTGCTATATCAAAATGTAAGTATTATTATTATATATTCAAAGTCAATCTCATTCCCCATCTCTCTCCCTATAACCAGACATACCTGTCCTCCCCAAATGACCTTCTAATCTGAAAAAATTGCTGTGTACGTGGTGTTGTTTCTGAAAGGGAACACAAAGTATTGCTTATGTGGCTTGCGGCCATTTTTCAAAGATGGCATCTGACCCATAGTAAGCAATAGGTTGTACCAATAATAATTCTTGTATTTTATATAATGCTTTATCATGTCAAAGTACTTCACAATATTTACTATAAAGTGTTTTCTATAGGCGCTACAGTACACTAGCAGCTAGTACTCACACAGCAGTGTCCAACAAACAGTCATGGATTGAAGTACCAATTCCTTATTGGGTGGATTGTTGACCAAGATATGAACAAACTCTCTACATTGGGGATACTAAGCGCAGATGGGGAGACTGATTTGCAAAGCATCTTCACTCTGTATGGAAAGTCAACCCTAATCTTCCAGTCTTCCTCCATTTCAACTTGCACTCACATTCAGAGGCTGATCTTTTGATCCATAGTCTCCTGCGCTGTTCCAGTGACCTACAGCGAAAGCTTGAGGAACAGCACCTCATCTATTAGATCTTTATTTAGGGAGAACAGGTCTATTAGGCTATGGGGAGCGGGCAGGGCAGTGGGATTGAATCGCTCTTTTCAAAGAGCCGGCACAGACTAGATGGGCCGAATGGCCTCCTTTTGTGCCGTAAAATTCTATGAATCTATGAATCTATGAATCTACTAGATGAATCTACAGCCTTCTGGACTCAACATTGATTTCAACATTGATTTCATTGATGGCATTTCAGGCCATAGGAGCTTCCCACCCCACCCCACTCCCCCTCACTCCCCCATCACAATCATAACTCCAGACACCCCTTGCCTCTCTGGTGTTTTGTTTGTTCTGTCACCACTAAATACGTCTTCTCCCCAGTTTCATTTAAACCCCTTCTGTTTTTCCCCCTGAAGTCGTTAACACATATTCAATCCATCAGTTAACACACTCTTTCTTCCTTTTCCTTTGTCTTCTTTGCCTTCCATATCCTGCCTCTCCCCCTTTAACATCCTTAAGAAACCTCTCCCTCTGAACAAGCCCCAGTTCTGATGTTGTAGACCTGAAACGTTGACTCTTTTCCCTTTCTCCATGCATGATCTGCTGAGTTTCCCCAGCAAATTCTGTTTTTGTTTCAAACTCTCTTCCCTTTTTGAATAATGCCACGGGATCTTTAACATCTACCTTAACAAGCAGATTGGACCTGAACTTAATGTCTCACCTGAGGGACTACACTTCAGAATGCACCCCCCCCCCCACACCCCACCTAGTGCTGTTTTGGAGTGTTTTCTTGGAATTATATGATTTCAAGTCCTGATATGGGGCTTGAGCCCACAATCTTCTGATTTAGCCTCAGTGGTGGTACTCTCAGTTCTAACACCAAATAATAATCCCTGCTTTGGTGAAACACCTTTCACAACAGGGGGATGTTTCAAAGTGCTTGATAGGATATAGGATATATAAGTGTAGTGATTGTTTTTGTAAGCAAATGCAGCATCCTATTTCCATGTAGCAATGTCGCACAAAAATCTGTGAATTGTGTGACCAAAATGATCAGAAGGATTATTAAGCAGATCAAGGAAACTTCCTTCTCTTTTGCAATTGTGCCACAGGATCTTTAATGTCCACCTGAATAGGCAAACAGGATCTCAGTTTAATACCTCATCCAAAGGACTGTACCTCCAACTCTCAATTGGATTGGCAGCCTAGACTGTAAGTTCAAAGTCCTGATGATGGGCTTGAACCCACAACCTTCAGATCAGAGGCAAGAGTGTTACCAACTGAGCCAGGCTGACACAACACAATACAAAATTACCTTTGTATAGAGCCTTTATTTACTTGCTGATGTGCATATTCTATAAAGTTCTCTTTTTAGGACAATAGTTCCCAACTTGGTATCACCTGCAAATATATCTACCTTAGTCTGTGTCTGCAAATCCAGCTCATTAATATTTATGAGGAACATGAGTGATCCCATTACAGACCACTGTAATGGGGTACTCTGATTATTATCCCCACCCTACTTCAGCAGCTCCTCTTACAAGAGATCTTCCTAGCTCCTAGATATTCCATGCTCTTTAAATTTGATATTAATCTGTTAATAAGATATCCTCACTAAATAATAATAATCCTTGCATTTGATATAGCACTTTTCACATCTTCTAGATGTCTCAAAGCACTTCATAGAATATACTGTAAAGTGAATTGACTGTATACTTGTGGGAAAAATGCAGCAGTGTCCCACAAACAATCATGGATTGAAATGACCAATTTTATTATTGTGTTTTTTTTTTGAGGGATTATTATTAGGCATATGGAGTAAGGAAACTTGCCCAAGGTTTCGCCCTGACCTGTATGGATTCAAAACACAGATTTCACAACTGTAAGGCAAGTGCTCTAACCACTGAGCTAAGGGTCATCATTGTGTTCTCCTCTCTCCTACATTGGTTGTGCCATGTTCCATTATTACAGATGGATATACAAAGAGTTTTCTTACACAGCATTGAAGTATGAAATCTGTGAGCTGTTTGTTGGTGAAACATCTCCATACCGTGGTGTGCTCCCAGCGACCATCAGTAAAGGGTTACATCTCTCACCAACTGTCCCCATTGCAATGCACCCAATACACACAAAATACCATCAGTGTATCAGTGTATTCTTGTGTGTAGACACAAGATTAGATGTGAAATTACACTCGTGCTGAAATCACACTGTGTGTCTTTTTAAAAAAAAGTTAGATTGATCAACTGTGACTAGCTTTGTTGACTACATGTTCTTACCTTTACTAGAGAACAATCAGATAAATATAAAATGCTCTGGTCTCCCCCCACCCCCCAACACACACACACATACATTTTGGATCTCAGCTTTCTCTTACAGTTCCATCTACTAAAGTTCCTGATTATTCAACCAGTAGATGATTACACACTGAGCAAGTGTGTGGCATTGCTATTTATTCAGCTTCATAGAGAAAGGGAATATCTATGTTGGTGAATGGTCACAAATGCTATTTTATGCATATCTCCATTTGTACTTTGTTTTCCAGGATAAATGCTGCAGTAAATCTGGTAATGGTACCACATTCCAGATCACATCAGATTTTCCATTACATCCTGTGTGACTCCCCGAGTATTTAGTGTGAGCGGCTGCTAGAGGATTATTTAAAATGAGGGATTTGAGCAGAGAGCTCTACACAGATGTTGTTTCATTTAAGTGATATAATACCGGCAACAAGGTCTCGCTTTATTATTTTGTAATAGCAACTCCTTCCTCAGACATAAAGTATCCAGAGTGGGAAGGGCAACACTATCCAGTGGGCTCCACGAGGTCTGAACATTCATCCCCAGCACATACTCCATTACAAATCTTATTCCTGCATTATATCCTTTTCAATCAATGTAAATTGGTCGACCCTTAAATTTTTCTTGGGCTGTTGACGACCATTGTTACTTTTAGACTTACAGAATTTACAGTGTCAATTTACAAGACTGGTCTCAGGCTATCAGCCAATTGTTCCGTTAAGTAGCCAATTGGTTCGGGAGGGCTACCCTGTGCTTACACTGCTCCTAAAAATTCCTCATGCTTCTGGGTCGAGTTCTTGTCCTAACTTTTAAAGCCCTCCAAAGTCTTGCTCATTCCTATCGTTCTGACTTATTAAAACCTTACCAACCCGGCCCCTCCCTCCATTCAGCAGGCACTGCCCTGCTCCATTTCCCCCGCCCTACCCACTGGTAGGGCGGGGGAAATGGTCAATGGTCAGGCCTTCAGCCTTTCTGCCCCCACCCTTTGGAACTCCATCCTGGAATACCATTGCCTTGGCCCCTCCCTTGCTTCCAGAGGACTTTGACCATGCTTTTGTTCATCCATCCATCCATCCCTCTTTTCTCCAATCCTCGATTCCAACCTCCAGCCGCGATGCAAACTGTAGATTGTTCAGCACCTTGGGATGTCCCCCTGACATGACAGATACTATACAAATATTGCCACAACCATTCCCACCTCCTCCTGCACCTCTTTATAAATGAGTTCTGACAAAAGGTTATTGACCTAATTTTAAACTAATTTTCCTCTCTCCATGGATGCTACCTGACCTGCTGCGTGTTCCCAGCAACTTCTATGTTTATGACATATATGTGCCCTTTGTTGTGGTCATTGTTCTTCCACTGGGTCCAAGGAAATGATGAACAACAACAACAGAATTACATTTATAGAGTGCCTTTCAAGTCGGGAGGATGTCCCAAGCTGGCACAATGTTGATATTTACCTCCACTGTACATGCACCTCTATCCTCCGTGTGTGTGGTTGGGGGGTGGGGGGGGGGGGGGGGGGGGGGGGGTGAGGGGGTGAGGTATAAACAGTGTCTCCTTAGAGCTGAACTGGCTCTAAGATGACAAGCTTTGCAATGGATTGTCAGAATCGAGCCAGCCCTCTATGATGGTCTCCTATCCGGTTCCTGAGCCAGGGGATTTGCAGTATTCCAGGGCTCTCACTGCTGATGATGGCACAGCCTGGCTCATTGGGGCAAGGAGTGATCCCACTCAGCTACTGTTAACCATGCAAACCACAGCCCTGACAGGTAGAGTGGTCGTAGCTGAACAAGCTTGCTCAACAGCAAGATCAATGTGGTTTTAGCTGGTTAGACTCCAGCGGTTACTCCAACACTGGGGTCCCCAAGCCTTGGCTCTTGCCAACCTGCACCCAATAGTTTCCAGAATTAGGTAAACATATCTCCAGGGAGATGTATTCTGTAAAGAGATTATACAGATATCCCCCACCTCCATTCAGCGAGCTCTGGTCTGCTCCATGTCTCCCACCCAACCCGCCCTACCATTGGCAGCCGGGCTTGCAGTCTCTCTACCTCTATTCTCTGGAACTCCATCCCACAGTCTCTTCACCTTGCAGTCTCTTCCCCCTGACTGTTCATTGCCCATAAATGCAATTTTGTTGTTGTTGTTTTGTTCTGTGAAGCCCTTTGAGATGTCTAGAAGATGTGAAAAGCACTAAGTCAAATGCAAGGATTATTACTATTATATATATTCTATAAATTATGCCTGAATTCTCTGCCCAATATACACTAACTATTGGACATATTTCAAGGCATTCTGTACACAGTGATAAGCAGTTGTAGGACAGATTAACAGTGAGCTCTGTACACTGTACAGTCACAATGACAACAACAACTTGCATTTATATAACTCTTCTCATGCAGAGGAAAATCCCACAGTGTGTACGTACACTACCCTGCATTACATTAGACACAGGACAGTTTACCGTGTAATATCCTACCCAAAAGTTTGGTCATCTCCAAAGAGAAGTGCATTGGCTGATGTATTGTGCAGGCTGTTTGTACTCTGCTTGTGTGCTTGGTGGCTGCTGGCACAGGTCTAGATGTGGAACTGACTCACCATGTGTAAAACATGACCTTTACAGAATATGTTAGATGTGCACCACTCAGCACATTGCTACACAGGAAGTAAGCGTACATTCTGTCTCTGTGACTTTGGCCTTTTCTACATCAGAGCTGAGCTGTGAAGGAAGTGAAGGATATGGGCAGGAGGTAAGGATGGGTGGGGAACCATGGAGAATAAACAACAACTTGAATTGATATAACACCCTCCACGGTGGACGGCATCTCAGAGCGCTTAAACACCAGCATGATCTACTTGTGCCGAGTGACCTGCTTCTGTGTTTTACATTCTTTGTAAATCTTTCTGTACCTTGATTTTCTAATATTTGCACTAAATTCCCCCATACTATTAATGGTACATTGGGATCTGAAATGCCTTTTAAAATAATAGCCCATGTTACCTAACCATATACCAACACATACTATCACTTTATTATGTAAATAATACATGGAAAGTGTTACACTTGCAATCTTATTTGATGGTTAGTTATATAATTAACCACAGAGCTGTACAATTTTAAATTGCATTGTGTCTGTGTTGACTTTGAAAGGGCAATTCATTAAATCCCATGTACTTACCTTTTCCCCAAACCACTGCAAATTACTCCTTTTTAGATTTCCATCAACAGCTAATATGATTGCTGCCTTGACCATTACATCTGGCAGGGCATTCCACAGCCTTCCAATTCTGTGTAAAAGTAATTCACCTAATCTGCTTTGTACTCCTTTAATAACCGTTGCAAGAAGGGGTTTGAAATTATTATTAAAATTATTGTTTGATACTGCCAAAGTGTAAGAAGAAGAATTAGAACAATCTTGATTGACCTTAAGGAATGCAAGCAAGAATTTGAACCAAATGGAGTGAGGTCTGTGTATTTTTTAGTTCTGTGATACGTTTGATGAAGACTTGATGGACAGGTGTTGTTCCCTTGTTTGGCAAGATGGTGTCTAACGGTCTATCTCAAGTTAATAAAATGAACGTTGTGTTGATATAAGAGACTCTATAATCAACCAAGAAAACCCAAAACTCAACATTCACCAAATCAAAAATGTGTGGCTTTGAGTTAACTTGACATTCTCTGGATTAATTGGAACTTTGGGTGCCTTGCAGTTGCTTCGATGAAATCTTGAAATAATTTTATGACATAATGGTGTCAAGGAAGGACAATTAAATGTCAAATTCAATTCTTCACACTTGATTTCCAGAGAAATTTCAAATTCCTGAGATTAAACCTTGAGAAATCTTGGGGCCTCCCATGCGTGGAAAGATGATTGGATGGATCAATTCAGGAATATAATTGGACAATCAAACTTTGATTGGGAAGAATGGCTTCTTGCTACACCTTCTTATTTCATTGGCATGTATCTGAACCATTGACAGTGTTGGTTGGACAACAGTGGACACCATGGTACCCCATTGTTGGACAAAGTTGGACTGTGTGAGTTATTGGATCCCATGGGCCATGTGGGATGGTGGCTAAACAATTAGCCAAAAGATTATTGATATGTGGGTCTCCCTAGGGAAGGTCGAGATCAGCCTGCCCTGAATCATCTTCCTCAGTAATAAGCATAAAACTTGTAACTGTTCAATAACTATTTTTTGATTAATAAATAAATAATAAATTCACCCTTTGATTTATCCATTGCCTCTGTACTATCTTATCTCAAGGTCAAATCACATAATAATCCTACAATATCTTGTAGGGTTAGATAGATGCTGTGCACTTAGAGCAAGAAGTCAAGGCTGGGACTGTTTCCTGCTTTAGGTCAACTGGAACCTTGATGATCCGCAGATTGAGCCATATGGCAAGAACACATTGCATTAATGTAATATATTTCATGTCAGGAGGACATCCCGTTAAGACAGTTGATAGTTTGCATCTGAGCTGGGGATTGGTTTCAAAGGGATGGTGGCGAAGGTGGTGGGTTTCGGAAGACGATGGTCAAAGAGAAACGTCTTTTTGGGGCAGACAAGGCACAGGACATAAAACAAGTCAGTGCCCACTAAATGGAACAAGTGGGTAGGTTGGAATAATAATAATCCTTGCATTTGATATAGCACTTTTTATGGTCTTCTAGATGTCTCGAAGTGCTTCACAGAATATGCTGTGAAGTGAATTGACTGTATATATGTGGGTGAAACATAGCAGCCAATTGCACACAGCAGTGTCCCACAAACAGTCGTGGATTGAGGTGACCAATTTTATTTTGAGGGATTATTATTTGGTGTGTGGAGATTTCGCCCTACATGGAATTGAACCCAGGTATCTCGCTTGTAGGCAAGTGCTCTAACCGGTGAACTACAGGACTCCATGATATATATTGTCCTATACTCTATAGCTAATGGTTAACTAATGGAATGGTTTAGCAGGTCACAGATGTAGGATGGGGCAAGACCTTGAAGGACTTCAAAAGTCATGACAAGGATCTTGAACTTGATCCCGTGGGGGACGGGTAACCAGTTGAGCTGGGTGAGGGTGGGGGTAGTAGGCTTGTGGAGCAAGATGCTGGGACATGGGTTGCAGAGTTCTGAATGATCTATAGCTTGTGGAGGGAAGTCTGGTGAGCAAAGAGTAGGTGTAGTCAAGCCTGGAGAGATGATAAATGGTGGATAACCTGCTTGTTAGTCGATTGGCAGATCGGTTTTCCAGGGGATAATAATCCCTTATAAAAAATGGAAATAATACTAATTTAGTCACACAATCCATGATATTTGTGGGACACTGTTGTGCGCAAATGGCTGCCGAGTATCACCCACAAAATATAATCAATTCAGTTTACAGTATATTCTCCAAGAGCTTTGAGACATCTCAAAGATAATGTTCCCTATCTCTTCCCTGTAAAAAAGTACCCACAGTTCCTCACTGCTTCTCTCTATGCTCCAGCTTTCATGAATAACTGAAACTTGTCACTGTAAATACACAGTACTGTACTAAAATTCGCATTGAAGTGCTTTGACACATTCTCAATGTGAAAGATGCTGTACAAAATGTAAGGATTATTATTTTAGTATATCATCCACTCAGTAATACAATATATTGGTATTCCAAAGCGCTATGTTCTTTTGCCCTCACTCCAGGGCATAAGAGTGTCTTTGGGAAACAATTTCATTTGTATGTTTCAATGGTTGCAAATCACACTACAGTAAATTATGTAATTGCTTTTAATGGTTTTGTATCAAATATATGATAGATGGTTCGAGGACAAAGCTTGCATTAGGTCATGATAAATTATTTTTGGGCCAGTATCTAACATCTCACATGTACAAACCAAGCACTGACTTATCACCAAGCATGTTGGAATCTTGTACAAGTTTCCTTACTCCACATGCCTAATAATAATTCCTAAAGAAAAAATTGGGCATTTCAATCGACGACTGTTTGTGGGACATTACTGTGCACTATTGGCTGCCACATTTCTGGGATAGTAGTTCAGGAACAGGGATGAGTTGAGAGAAGATGATTTGAGGAGGGGTGATGACAACAACAACAACAACAACAACAACAACAATTTACATTTATAGCGCCTTTCACGTCGGGAGGACGTCCCAAGGCGCTAAACAAGAGGCGTGTGACCCGAGCTGGGAGGGGAGTGTTTGGGAAGGGGTGAAACACGAAGGGGAGATAAAAGAGTTCGGGGTGGAACAAAAGGCATGATCGAAGAGGAAAGTCTTCAAATCGGCCTTGAAAGAGGAAAGGGAAGAGGTGAAATGGAGGGATTGAGGGATGGCATTCCATAAGGTGGGAGTGGAGAAACTGAAGGCCCGGCCTCCGATGGTGGGGCGGTTCGGGCGGGGGGCTTGGAGTAGGCCACGTCCTGTTGAACGGAGGGCCCGGGTGGGCGTGTAGGGGGAGAGTAGATCGGTTAGGTAGGATGGGGCAAGGCCATGTAAGGCCTTGTAGGTGAGGACGAGGATCTTAAACTCGATCCTCTGGAGGATGGGGAGCCAGTGGAGACGGGTGAGGGTGGGGATTATGTGGTCACGGAGGCGGGTGCGGGATAGTACACGGGCTGCAGAGTTTTGGATGGCCTGCAGCCTATGAATGGAGGAGCTGGGGAGGCCGACTAGGAGAGAGTTTCCATAGTCCAGCCTCGAGGTGATGTATGCGTGCACGAGTGTTTCGGCAGCGCGGGGGGTAAGATAGTTGCGGAGCCTGGCAATGTTGCGCAGATGGAAATAGGCGGTGCCGGTCAAGGCGCGGATGTGGGGGAGGAAGGAAAGTTTTTGATCGAACATGATGCCGAGGTTCCTGATTGGCTTTGTGAGGTGGAGAGTGCAGCCTTGGATGTTGAGGCTGGCAGCGCCCGATGTGCGGAGGCGCTGGCTTGAGCCAATCAGGAGGGCCTCGGTCTTACTCACGTTCAATTGCAAAAAGTTGTCCCTCGTCCACGATTCGATGTCGGACAGACATGCTGTCAGAACATCGATCGTCTGGGGGTTGAGGGATGAGGCAGAAAGGTACAGCTGGGTGTCATCTGCATACATGTGGAAATTTACCCCATGTTTGCGGATGACGTCGCCCAGAGGGAGCGTGTAAAGGGTGAAAAGAAGGGGACCAAGGACAGAGCCTTGAGGGATGCCGTGGAAAACTGTGCGGGGCTTTGATGAAAAGCCATTGGAAGAAACAAAATGTAAACGATGGGTCAAATAAGAGTGGAACCAGTCAAGGACTGTGCCTTGAAGGTTGAGGTGGGAGGAAAGACGTTGAAGGAGGATGGTGTGATCGACTGTGTCGAACGCAGCAGACAGGTCAAGGAGGACGAGGAGGCAGAGGGAACCCTGGTCACAGGCGGTTAGGATGTCATTTGTGACCTTGACCAGGGCAGTTTCTGTGCTGTGGATAGGGCGGAAACCTGATTGGAGGGGTTCAAAAAGTGAATGAGTTGAAAGGAAAGAGCGGAGCTGGGAGGCAACCACTCTTTCAAGGACCTTGGATAGAAACGGGAGGTTGGAGATGGGTCGATAACGTGATGGTTGTGACGCATCAAGGGAGGGTTTCTTCAGGATAGGGGTGATGGTGGCTGTTTTAAGGGAGGTAGGGACGGTTCCTGGGGAGAGGGAAAGGTTAATGGTGTCAGAAATGAGTGGGGCCAACAAATGGAGCTGGGTGCGGAGGAGGGGAGTGGGGATGGGGTCCAATGAGCACGTGGTGGGTTTCATGGAGGTGATTGTTTTTGTGATTGAAAGCGGGGTGGTGGGGTTGAAAGTGTGAAATAGGGGGTGAGTAGGGGTTGAGGTAACTGATGAGGGCGCTGAGGTGGAGGAGTGGTGGGGGGAGGAAACCGCAGAGCGGATTTTCTCGATTTTGGATTCGAGGAAATCCAGCATCTCCTCACAACGAACGTTTGAGGAGAGGATCTGCGAGGTGAGGCGGGGGGGGCGGAGGAGCTGGTTGGTGGTGGCGAAGAGGAGGCGGTGGTTGTTCTTCGCTTCCAGGATTATCCTGGAGTAGAAGGCTGATTTGGTGGTGGCTAGGGCGGAGCGGTAAAATTTGATGCGGTCTAGCCAGATTTGCCGGTGGACCGTGAGGCCAGATTTGAGCCAGGTGCGTTCAGCTGCTCTCACTTGGCTTTTGAGGGAACGGAGGTGAGATGTGTACCACGGTGATGATCGGGAATGGGAGACGGTTTTGGAGGTGAGGGGGGCCAGGATGTCAAGGGTAGTGGAGAGGGTGTTGTGGAGGGCGGTGGAGGCGGAGGATGGGTCTGTACAAAAAGAATGCCATTGTGGGAGGAGGTCAGAGGTTTCTAGGGCAGAGGTGAAAGTTTGAGGGGGAATCTTCTTCCAGGGCCGGTAGAAGATGGTGGTGGGTTTGGAAGTGGAGGGGGGAGGGATAGAGGTGTTGCAGGAAATGAAAAAATGGTCAGAAATGGCCTTGTCTGTGATGGTGATGCCAGAGACGTTGAGGCCTCGGGTGATCACCAGATCGAGAGGATGGCCGTGAATGTGGGTGGCAGTGTTGATATGAAGGGAGAAGTTGAAAGACGAAAGTAAAGAGGAAAATTCAGAGGAAATGGGGCAGGAGGGGGTGAAATGGAGGTTGAAATCGCCAAGAATAATAAGGCGATCAGAGGAGGCACAAAGGGAAACTAAAAGTGAAGAAAAGTCTGAAATGAAAGTGGGGGAGGGTTTGGGCGGGCGATAAACTAGTAGGATTTTGAAAGAACTGTGGGAGGAGTGAGAAAGGGTGAGATGTTCAAAAGAGGGGAAGGAGCCGGAGGAATAAGGGGATAGGGCGAGGGATGTCTTTGAGATGAGGGCCACGCCACCGCCACGACGGTTGAGTCGAGGAGCATGGTGGAATGTGTAGTTGGGTGGTGTGGCTTCAACGAGGGGGAAAGTGTCGCCTGAGGTGATCCAAGTCTCCGTCAGGGCCATGATGTCAACGTTCTCATCAAGGATGAGATCGTTGGTGGCCAGGGTCTTGTTGCAGACAGAGCGGACATTTTGGAGACCGATGCGGAAAAAGCAGTTGGCCGAGGGGTGTGAGGGGGGGCTGGGATGGTCGGCGGGGAGGGTGTCAATAAGGGAGGAGAGGTTGAACCCCGGGTTTGTGTCCGGTGGGGCTGACGGTGATGGTGGGGGACAGGGCACTTGGTGTGACTGCTATTGGACAACCAACGCTGCCACGGTGAGCCCGACGGAGGATTCCAATACTGGAACAAAGGGAAGCGGTGGGAGGGTCGAGCAGGGACAGTAAACGAGGAGGGCGAAGAGAGAGAAGGGTAGAGAAAAAATAACGGAGAGGGGGGGTTGGGGGGAAAAGCTTGAATAGGGGGAGGGAAGCTCGGGTCGTGGCGGCAGCCATATTGCGCACGCGGGGGACCAGGAGCGAGGGTCAATGGGGCGGCATCATCTCAAGGGATAGGAGGCCGCGGCTGGGGGATGCGGAGGCGCTGCGGTCTGAAGCCTGACCGGGGCTGCGGCCGAGGCTGGGGTTGTGGGTTTTAGGTCCGGTCGCGGTGCGTCCGTGCTATGGGTCGTCGAGGCTGGAGCCGGGACCAGGGCCGTGAGTCTCGTGGCTGTGGGTCTTGGAGCTGGGGCTGTGTGTCGCGGGGCTGGTCTTGAAGCCGGGACTTCTTTGACAACTGCTTTCAAAGGGATGGGAGATGTTTTGATGGACGAAGAGGGGTTGCTGATGTCTCTTTGCAGGGGAGCAAGGAAATAGAGCTGGTAACAATAACAACAACAAAATTATATTTATAGAGCGCCTTTCACATCGGGAGGAGGTCCAAAATCGCTGAACAATCAGGTTGGGACCCAGGCAGTGGGGGGAAGGGTTGGGGCAGGGTAAAGGAGGAGAGTGGGAGAGGTGGAACAGTTAGGAGGGGAGCAGAAGACACAGTTGAAGAGAAAGGTCTTGAGACCGGCCTTGAGACACTCCAATCAGGTTTCCGCCCCATCCACAGCACAGAAACTGCCCTGGTTAAGGTCACAAATGACATCCTAACCGCCTGTGACCAGGGCTCCCTCTGCCTCCTCCTTGACCTGTCTGCTGCGTTCGACACCGTCGATCACACCATCCTCCTTCAACGTCTTTCCTCCCACCTCAACCTTCAAGGCACAGTCCTTGACTGGTTCCATTCTTATTTGACCCACCGTTTACATTTTGTTTCTTCCAATGGTTTTTCTTCAAACGCCCGCACAGATTCCCACAGCGTCCCTCAGGGCTCTGTCCTCGGTCCCCTCCTTTTCACCCTTTACACGCTCCCTCTGGGCGACGTCATCCGCAAACATGGGGTAAATTTCCACATGTATGCGGATGACACCCAGTTGTACCTTTCTGCCTCATCCCTCAACCCCCAGACGATCGATGTTCTGACAGCATGTCTGTCTGACATCGAGTCGTGGACGAGGGACAACTTTTTGCAATTCAATGTGAATAAGACCGAGGCCCTCCTGATTGGCTCAAGCCAGCGCCTCAGCACATCGGGCGCTGCCAGCCTCAATATCCAAGGTTGCACTCTCCACCTCACAAAGCCAATCAGGAACCTCGGCATCATGTTTGATCAAAAACTTTCCTTCTTCCCCCACATCCGTGCCTTGACCGGCACCGCCTATTTCCACCTGCGCAACATTGCCAGGCTCCGTAATTATCTTACCCCCCGCGCTGCCGAAACACTTGTGCATGCATACATCACCTCACGGCTGGAAATTCTCTCCTAGTCGGCCTCCCCAGTTCCTCCATTCATAGGCTGCAGGTCATCCAAAACCCTGCAGCCCGTGTACTATCCCGCACCCGCCTCCGCGACTACATAACCCCCACCCTCGCCCGTCTCCACTGGCTCCCCATCCTCCAGAGGATCGAGTTTAAGATCCTCGTCCTCACCTACAAGGCCTTACACGGCCTTGCCCCATCCTACTTAACCGATCTACTCTCCCCCTACACGCCCACCCGGACCCTCCATTCAACAGGACTTGGCCTGCTCCAAGCCCCCCGCCCGAACCGCCCCACCATCGGAGGCCGGGCCTTCAGTTTCTCCGCTCCCACCTTATGAAATGCAATCCCTCCGTTTCGCCTCTTCCCTTTCCTCTTTCAAGGCCGGTTTGAAGACTTTCCTCTTCGATCGTGCCTTTTGTTCCACCCCGAACTCTTTTACCTCCCCTTTGTGTTTCACCCCTTCCCAAACACTCCCCTCCCAGCTCGGGTCACATGCCTCCTGTTCAGCGCCTTGGGACGTCCTCCCGACGTGAATGGCGCTCTATAAATGTAAATTGTTGTTGTTGTTGTTGTTGAAGGAGGAAAGAGAGGAAGCGATTTGGGATGGAATTCCACAGTGTGGGAGCAGAGAGGCTGAAAGCCCAGCCACTGATGGTGGAGCGGTTAGGGCGGTGGACGCAAAGCAGACCAGAGCCTGCTGAGCAGAGGGGACAGGCGGGCTGATAGGGAGGCAGCAGGGCGGAGAGATAGACAGGGGCAAGGTCATGAATGGCCTTGAAGGTGAGGATGAGGATCTTGAATTTGATCCTCTGGGGGATGGGGAGCCAGTGGAGATGGACGAGGGTGGGACTGATGTGGTCGCGGAGTCTGGTGCAGGAGAGTACAAGAGCTGCAGAGTTCTGAATGATCTACAGCCTGTGAGGGAGATAGTTCCCATAGTCGAGCCTGGAAATGATAAAGGCATGGATGAGAGTTTCGGCAGCAAGGAGGGTGAGGTAGTGGCGGAGTCTATTAATATTGCAGAGGTGATGGAAGGCTGTACCGGTCATGGCATATATATGAGGGAGGAAGGACAGTTTGGGGTCAAACAAGACGCCCAGATTCCTGATTGGCTTCGAGAGGTGGAGAGTGCAGCTTGAACGTTGATATGGTCAGTGCCTGAGGTGTGGAGGCGCTGACGTGAGCCAATCAGAGGGCCTCCATCTTATTGACATTTAGTTGGAGGAAGTTGTCCCTCATCCAGGACTCAATGTCAGACAGACACACAGTCAGAATGCCAGTAGTCCTGGAGTCAAGGATGGAAGCGGAAAAGTAGAGTTGGGTGTCATGTGAAAGTTTACCCCATGTCTGTGGATGATGTCACCCAGGGGAAGCATATATAGGGTAGGTCAGGAGAGGGATAGGGATGGGGTCAAATGAGCATGTAGTGGGATTCATTCCAAATTTGCCAGAGGAGAGGGAGATATGAGGTGAAAGTGTGGCGGGAAGGATGGGTAGAGGCTGGATGGAAGGAGGAGATGGGGAGGGGGTATCACAAATGATAGTAGAAGCTGCAGAGTGGATCCTTTCAATTTGTACTGAGAGCCATTTGTCACCTTTGTGTGCACTTGCAGGATGCTGCTGATCCAGACACAGCAGTCACTACACTTTAACTTGACTAATTGTATGAATTGCTTTGAGATTATTCAGTCTAATAAGATGCTATGTCACATCATTGTATACCCAGTTGGAAACCTGGCTGATAACTCCAGCACTAGGTGTGGTTGCAGCTATTACATGAACAAAAGCTTTTAAAAGTTAAGAATTCTGGCAGAAGTACACATGAGAATCAACACTAACAAAAATTACATTTGTATAGCACCTTTCATATTGGGAGGGCGTCCCAGGGCATTGGACAGTTATTGTTTCAGACCTGAGCTGGGGTCGGGGATGGGGAGGGTGGAGGGAAAATGGGGGATTTGAGGTGACCAATAGGACCGTCAAAGAGGAGGGTTTGAGGCGGGACTTGAAGGAGACCAGGGACATGGTGAGGTGAAGGGACTGCGGGATGGAGTTCCAGAGGTTAGGAGCAGAGTGGCTGAAGGCTCGCCCGCCAATGGTGGGGTGGGTGGGTTGCAGTACGTGGAGCAGGCTGGATGGAGCCTACTGAATGAAAGGGGCAGGCAGGTTGGTAGGGGGTTAGAGGATCGCAGATGTAGGGTGGGATGAATCCCTGGAGGACTTTTATTGTGAGGAACAGGATCTCAAATTGGATTCTCTAGGTGACGGGGAGCCAATGGAGTCGGGTGAGGAAGGGGTCACAAAGTTTGGAACACTCAGGAACATGGGCCACAGAGTTTTGGATTATCTGCAACCTTTGGAGGGAGGAATTGTGAAGGCCGACAAGCAGGGCATTGACGTAGTTGAGTTGGGATGCAATGAAGGCATGAATGAGGGTATCAGCAGCCTTGGGGTGTAAGGCAATGGTGGTGTCAGGCAATACTGCGGAGGTAAGGGAAGGCAGAGGATATGGTTGGATGTGGGGGAGGAAAGACAGTTGAGGATCAAACAAGACACCTAGGTTCCTGACTGGCTTGGTGAGGTGGAGTGTGGAACAATGGCTGCCAGTGCCTGATGTGTGAAGGCGCTGGCATGAGCCAATCAGGTCTTGCTGTCATTCAACTGTAGAAACTTAGCTCTCATCCAGGAATTGATGTCTGACAGACATCAGAGTCGAAGACAGAGACAGAAAGATAAAGTTAAAAGATAGAAAAAGATATAATCAACAGCATTGGCTTATTTACTTGTGAAGATTTTATATATTTTCTTATCATCATAATTATTCTGTCTTGAAAGCCTTTAGTGTTTCTTACCTCTCTTGGGTATAGTTCAACATGCTTATGTTTAGTAGTAATAATCCTTGTATTTTAATATAGTGCTTTCCATGTCTTCCAGACGTGTCAAAGCGCTTCACAGAATATACTGTAAAGTGAATTGACTATATATGTGGATGAAATGTGGCAGCCAATTGTGTACAGCAGTGTCCCACAAATAGTTGTGGATTGAAATGACCAATTTTTATTGTTTGTTTGTTTTTTCGAGGGCTTATTATTAGGCGTGTGTAGTAAGGAAACTTGCCCAAGGTTTCGTCCTGACCTGTCAGGAATCAAACCCAGCTCTCCTGCTGGTAAAGCAAGTGCTCTAACCACTGAGCTACAAGAATACACTTTATCTCCTGTCTGATTTCCAAATGGCCATATGTGATAGTGAGTGACAACAGGTTATTCCAGGATGATTCAATCAAGTCTGATCCTATCCTCACCCGGCCTCCCCAGTGCTCATGTCAGCAGGGTATGGAGAGGACCAGGAGTGATTCCACTCATTAGTTTTCCAGTTACCAGACCATCTTAAATAAAAAAAGCTCTTCTGGTTACCATTTATATCTTCTTGCAGATGGCTACTACTCTCCTCACTATTTACTATTTTTCCTAACTTTGTGTCATCTGCAAACTTGGAAATGGAACTCCCTATACCCAAGTTCAGATCATTAAAATAAATTAAAATTGTAGTCCCAATACCGATCCCGCGGGACTCTATTGTACACTTCCCTCCAGTCAGAAAAACAACTGTTCTCTGCTTTCTGTCTCCCAGCTAGTTCTGGATCCATGTTGCCACTGTCTCTTTAACACCATGGGCTTCTATTTTCCTTATACGCCTTTCATGTGGCACTTTGTCAAATGCCTTTTGAAAGTCCATATAAACTACATTAACTGCACTACCCTCATCCACCCTTTCTGTTGCCTCATCAAAACTCTTATCAGATTTGTCAGACAAGATTTGCCATTAACAAATCCATGCTGGATGTCTTTTATTAATCAATATCTATCTAAGTCCATGCCTTTATCACTTCCAGGCTCGACTGCAGGAACTCTCTCCTTGTTGGCCTCCCCAGCTCCTCCCTTTACAGGCTGCAGATCATTCAGAATTGTGCAGCTAGTGTTCTCTCCCGTACCAGGCTTTGAGATTACATCACTCCCACCCTTGCCTGTCTCCACTGGCTGCCTGTCACCCAGAGGGTCGAATTCAAGATCCTTGTACTCACTTTCAAGGCCATTCACGGCCTTGCCCCCACCTATCTCTCTGACCTGCTGTCTCCCTATCAGCCTGCCCGTACCCTCCGCTCAGCAGACTCAGGCCTGCTCCGTGTCCACCTCCCTAACCGCCCACCCATCAGCAGCTGGGCTTTCAGCCTCTCTGCTCCCACACTGTGGAACTCCATCCCACAGCCCCTCCATCTCGCTTCCTCATTTTCTTCCTTCAAGGCGGGTCTCAAGATCTTCCTCTTCGACTGCGCCTTCGGCTGCCCCACTAACTCTGCCCCACTAACTCTCCCACTCTCCTTCCCCTTACCCCGACCCTCCCCCCCACCCCTGCTCGTGTCCCGACCAGACTGATCAGTGCTTTGGGACGTCACCCTGATGTGAGAGGCGCTTTATAAGTGCAATTTTGTTGTTGTTGTTGTTGTAAGTGAAGATCTATCTTGTCCCTGATTATAGTCTCTAGAAATGTCCCCAATACTGATGTTAGGCAGACTGGCCTGTAGTTCCCAGGTTTGTCCTTCTGCCCCTTTTTGTATAGAGGAGTAAAATTAGCAACCTTCCAGTCCTCTGGCACCACCCCTGTGTCCAAGAAAGATTGAAAGATTGTGGCCAGAGCCTCTGCTATTTGCTCCCATACTTCCCTTAATAATTAGGATACATCCGATCCAGCCTGAGTGATTTATCTACCTTGAGCACCGTCAACCTTTTTAGTACTTCCTCTCTGTTAATAAGATTACGAGAGGTTTCGACAGGGTGAATAGGGAAAGACTGTTTCAACTGGTGGGCGAATCAGTGACTCATGGTCACAGATTTAAAATAGTTTCAAAACGAAGCAGAGGGGAGCTGAGGAGAAATGTTTTCAATCAGCGGGTTGTTCGAATCTGGAATGCATTGCCTGAAAAGGTGGTGGAGGCCGATTCCATAACAGTTTTTAAAAGAGATTTAGATCTTTATTTAGGGAGAACAGGTCTGTTAGGTTATGGGGAGAGAGCTGGGCAGTGGGATTGAGTTGTTCTGTTCAAAGAGCCGGCACAGACTAGATGGGCCAAATGGCCTCCTTTTGTGCTGTATAATTCTATGATTCTATGATACTTTTCCTATCCATTTCCTATAGCCTCTCCTCCAATACTGTGGCATTGGCTGCATCCTCTTCTTTTGTGAAGACGGATGCAAAGTACTCATTCTGTATTCAGCCTCTGCCTCCACAATAAGATTTCCTCCTTGGTCTCTAATTGGCTCAACCCTATCTTTGACTAACCTTTTATTTTTAATAGGCTTGTAAAATACCTTAGGGTTCCCTTTAATGTTACGCACTATTAATTTTCGTATACTCTTTTTGCCTCCTCTAATTTCCTTTTTCAGTTCTCTCCTGCACTTCCTATATTCTATTTGGTTGTCTTCTGTAGTTTGGGCATGACATTTTTCATAAGCCTCTTTTTTTGTTTTACTTTATTCCCAATTTCCTGAGTAATCCAGGTAGATTTGGATGCCCTACTTTTTCCCTTTATGGGAATGTATTTGTTCTGTCTGCGAATTATCTCCTCCCTGAAGACTTACCACTGCTCCTTAGCTGTTTTACCTGCCAATCTTTCTTTCCAGTCCACCTTAGCTAGGTCCCCTTTTAACTCAATGAAATTAGCCTTCTTCCAGTTGAGTATCTTCACCTTTGATTGTTCCTTGTCCCTTTCCATAAGTTACTCTGAATCTGATGATGTTGTGATCACTGTTGCCCAGATGCTCTCCTACTGAAACCTGCTCCACTTGCCCCATTTCATTGGGCTGGAAACATATTTATCAAGAAAGTTGTACACATTTCAGGAATCCTTCCCCCTCCTTGCCCTTTATGCTGCTATTTTTCCAGTCTATGTTAGGATAATTGCAGTCCCCTATTATCACTACTCTATTGGCTTTGAATTTTTCTGAAATCTGCTTGCAGATCTTCTCGTCTATCTCCTTCTTTTAAAACCAGGACAATTAGAAGCGAGATCAGAAACTATTTGCTTATACAGAGTACCATATATATATATATATATAGATATATATGGAACACTTTACCTCAGAAAGCCATGGAGCCACAATCATTTGGGATGTTTAACAGAGATAAATGAATAGTTGTGATGAGATGTCAAAGGTGAAGACATTCAACTGGAAGAAGGCTAATTTCAGTGAGTTAAAATGGGACCTAGCCGAGGTGGACTGGACAGAATGATTGGCAGGTAAAACAGATAACGAGCAGTGGGCAGTCTTCAAGGAAGAGATAGTTTGGGCACAATCCAAAAACATTCCAACAAGGATAATATGTAGGACATACTAAGGGAACTATGGGAGCAAATAGCAGAGACTCTGGCCACAATCTTTCCATCTTCCTTGGACACAGGGGTGGTGCCAGACGATTGGAAGGTTGATAATGTTACTCCTCTGTATAAAAAGGGGCAGAGGGACAAACCTGGGAACTACAGGCCAGTCAGTCTAACATCGGTCGTGGGCAAACTTCTATAATCTATAATCAGGGACAAGATAGATCTTCACTTAGAAAGATATAGGCTAATAAAGGACAGCCAGCATGGATTTGTTAAAGGCAAATCTTGCCTTATAAATCTGATAGAATTTTTCAATGAGGTAACAGAATGGGTGGATAAGGGTAGTGCAGTTGATGTATATGTACTTTCCAAAGGCATTTGACAAGGTGCCACATGAGAGGCTTATTAGGAAAGTAGAGGCCCATGGCGTAAAGGGACAGTGGCAGCGTGGATCCACAACTGGCTGTGAGACAGAAAGCAGAGAGTTGTGGTGAGTGGCTGCTTTTCAGACTGGAGGGAAGTGTGCAGTGGCATCTCCCAGGGATCAGTTTTGGGACCAATGCTCTTTTTAATATATATTAATAATCTGCACTTGGGTGTAGGGAGTACAGTTTCCAAGTTTGCAGTTAGAGAGAATAGTAAATAGTGAGGAGGATAGTAACTATCGGCAAGAAGGTATAGATAAAATGGTAAAGTGGGCAGATACATGGCAGATGAAGTTTAATGCAGAGAAGTGTGAGGTGATACATTTTGGGAGAAGAAATGAGGGGAGGCAATATAGGCTAGATAGTACAATTTTAAGGGGTGTAAGGGAACAGAGAGACCTGGGGATTTGTATTAGTGACTCTTTGAAGGTGGCAAAGTCGTTAAGAAGGCATATGGGATACTAGGCTTTATAAATAGGGGTATAGAGTACAAAAGTCAGGAAGTGCTGATTAACCTCTATAAAACTTTGCTTAGGCCTCAGCTGGAGTACTGTGTCCAATTCTGGTCACCACACTATAGAAAGGATGTTAAGGCATTGGAAAGGGGGTTTACTAGAATGGTACCAGGATTGAGGGACTTCAGTTATGGGGAAAGGCTAGAGAGGCTAGGTTTATTCTCTTTTGAACAGAGAAGGTTGAGCGGAGACCTGATAGAGGTTTATAAAATCATGAGGGGATTCGACAGGGTGAATAATGAAAAACTGATTCCACTGGTGGGCGTATCTGTGACTCATGTTCACAGATTTAAAATAGTTTCAAAACTAAGCAGAGGGGAGCTGAGGAGAATTTTTTTCATTCAGCGGGTTGTTCGAATCTGGAAAGCATTGCCTGAAAAGGTGGTGGAGGCTGATTCGATAAAGCTTTTAAAAGAGAATTAGATCTTTATTTAGGGAGAACAGATCTGTTAGGTTATGGGGAGAGAGCTGGGCAGTGGGATTGAGCTGCTCTTTTGAAAGAGCCGGCACAGACTAGATGGGCCGAATGGCCTCCTTTTGTGCCATACAGTTCTATGATCCTATGATGAGGGATATGGAGAAAAGATAGGAATATGAGATTAAAAGTTCTGCATGATCCAATAAACTGGTGGAATCGATTCAAATGTGTAGAATTGTTTGTGGATTCCAGCTGATTGTACGAGTTCCTGGCTCACTTTACTGCTGTTATAGAGAAGCGCATTGCTCCAAGCAGCTGTGCCTACTTTACCTGCAGCTTCTTGACAGCTCTTGTCCTTGAGCTGATAGTTCTTATTTATTGATGTTTGCTGACAGTTTGTGTTGGATTACCATGTTTTTGAGTACTTGTGCTGCTCTGGAATGTTCTATGGCTGGCTGGTCTGTGCTTCACAATGTTCGGCTGCAGTCACTGCAGGCTACCAGAGGATCTGTGCTTTTGGAACCTTCCAACAAGAAGCAGCTGAGAACTGAGCATTTGTGGTTGTGTAACTGTCTAAAAATCATCACAATATATTGTAAAATAGTGCGACCAGCTAAACCTTGAGATATATAAATATATGGTCCTTACCAGTTTGGATTGTCAAATGCAGGTATCTCAACAACAACAATTGGTGCTTGGAATCACATAGCCTATGCTCCTTCGCAGTGCTGTGGGATTGGAGGTTATATTGTTGGAGGTGCTGTTGTTTGGATGAGATGTTAAGCTGAGGTCCCGTTTTCCTGCTCAGGTGCATGTTAAAGATCCTATGGCACTATTCTAAATGAGAAGAGAGTTTCTCTCTCCCCCGGCGCACTGGTTAACAATTCCCCAAATAAAATTGGTCACTCACAGCATGGCATTGCTATTACTTCTACTCCTCCACCTACGCTGTCCCCCATAGTCTGCGGGATGATGTTGTCCAGCTGATTGCTCGCTCCCAGTCTCTGTGTGCGTATTTTGGCTGCCGCCTGGACCTGAGCCTCCCATACCACCCTAAATGTCTCTCCTCCCATCCCCTTTATCCGCTACTCTCATTCCATCCTTCTTTCCCACCGCCCCTCCCTTCACTCCCTGCCACCTTCTCTCTCTCCTGGACCCCATCACCAATTACCTCTGCTCCAGTCTGGGCATCCTCCACTGGCCCATCATGGCTCCAGGCACTGACTGTCCCACAGCAGCAACCCCAACTGTCCCATCATTCACTCCCTCCACAAAAACTTCCCCCATAAGGCATACACAACTTTCCTCTCCCTCATTCTCCCGCCGCCCCAACTCTCAACCCTCCTCACAGTCCACAGCCATCTCCTCTGTATGCCATCAAATCCTCCCCACACCACTCTCTCCTCCCTCTCCCCCACCAGCCCCCATCCACATTTCCCTTGAAAACCTCCGTTCCCTCTCAAATAAAGCCCTCTCTATCCCATGACCTCATCCTGGATGAGCACATTGATATTCTTGGGCTTACGGAAACCTATCGGCCTAGTGACTCCATCCCTCTAGTGGAAGCCACCCCTCCAGGCTGCATCTTCCACCACAGCCCTCGTCCTAACCAACGTGGTGGCTGGGTAGTCCTCAACTCCAAAGCTTCCCTTGGTCTTGCCCCTTATTCCTCTGTCTGCTTCCCTTCTTTTAAGCACCTCACCCTCTACCATGCTTCTCTCTCACTGAAAATTCCTCTGTGATATCTCCACTATCATCTCCCATCCTCCACTTCCTATTCTCCGTCATCCACCTCAGTGGGACTGCACTCACTTTGTTTGAATCCTTCCTCACAAATCGCCAGCAGTATATCTCTATTAATGGCTTTTCATTTGCTTTTGCATGGTTACCTGTGGGATATCATCCTTGCCCCCTTCTCTTTCTTATCTACATGGTCCATCTGCAGACAAGGGGTACACTTCCACATGTATGTGGATCACACCCAACTCTACTTTTCCACTCAATTTGCAATCCCCAGTCCCCTGATGTTCTGCCAGCCTGCCTGGTAGATATCAAGAGCTGGATGAGCGCAAATTTCCTTCAGTTCAATGTTGACAAGATGGAAATCATATGCTTTGGCTCTCATCGACGTCTTCAATCCCATGGCTCTCACCTCCTCCACCTACCTGACCTGCCCCTAAAACTCTCCAAACCCATAAGCAACTTAGACATCAGGTTCAACCCCCAATTATCCTTCCTCTCCTACATGCGGTCCTTCATCAGCACCGCTTTCTTCCATGCTCTGACACATCACAAGTCTCCACCAATAACTCACCCCCAAATCTGCCAAAACCCTGGTCCGTGCCTTTGTCACTTCTCAGCTGGATTATTCCAATGCCTTCCTCGCTGGTCTCCCCTCTGCCACCTTTCATAAAATCCAGGTTATCCAGAATTATGCAACCCGTATTCTTAACTGTACCAAACTCCGCTCATCGATTACCCCAGTCTTTGCCAAACTGCACTGGCTCCCTATCCCGTACAGGATCGATTTCTAGATCCTCACTCTTGTTTTCAAATCCCTCCACTCCTCTGCACCCCACTACCTCTCTCCTCACAACAGAATCCGTTGCCTTCACTCTACCTGGTCTGGCCTCCTCCTTGCTCCTGAATCCTCTGTTCCACCATTGGCAGCCGTGCCGTCAGGCACTATGCCCCGAGTCTCTGGAACTCCCTTTCTCACCCCCTTCGCCTTGCCCTTTCCTATTTTCAGGTCACGCCTACAGACCTTTCTTTTTGAATGCATCTTTGGTCACCTTTCTCCCCCTCCCCCTGACTTAGCCACTGGGATCTGTTATTGTGAAGTGCTCTGAGATGCCGTCTGGAATGGAGGGCGCTATATAAATCAGTTGTTGTTCCAGTTCATAGAATCATAGAATTTTACGGCACAAAAGGAGGCCATTCGGCCCATCTAGTCTGTGCCGGCTCTTTGAAAAGAGCGATTCAATCCCATTGCCCTGCCCGCTCCCCATAGCCTAATAGACCCGTTCTTCCTAAATAAAGATCTAATTCCCTTTTAAAAGTTGTTATCGAATCAGCCTCCACCACCTTTTCAGGCAATGCATTCCAGATTCGAACAACTCGCTGAGTGAAAAAATTTCTCCTCAGCTCCCCTCTACTGCGCCTTGAAACTATTTTAAATCTGTGACCACGAGTCACAGATTCACCCACGAGTGGAAATAGTTTTTCTCTATTTGCCCTGTCGAAACCCCTCATGATCTTATAAACCTCTATTAGGTCTCCCCTCAATCTTCTCTGCTCCAGAGAGAATAACCCTAGCCTATCTAGCCTCTCCTCATAGCTGAAGTCCCTCAATCCTGGCACCATCCTAGTAAATCTTCGTTGTACCCTTTCCAATGCCTTCACATCCTTTCTGTAGTGTGGTGACCAGAATTGAACACAGTATTCCAGCTGAGGCCTCACCAAAGTCCTATAGAGGTTAGTCAGCACTTCCTGACTTTTGTACTCTATACCCCTATTTATAAAGCCTAGTATCCCATATGCCTTCTTAACAGCCTTGTCTACCTGTCCTGCCACCTTCAACGAGTCACTAACACAAATCCCCAGGTCTCTCTGTTCCTTCACACCATTTAAAATTGTACTATCTAGCCTATATTGCCTCCCTTCATTTCTTCTCCCAAAATGCATCACCTCACACTTCTCTGCATTAAACTTCATCTGCCATGTGTCTGCCCACTTTACCAATTTGTCTATATCCTCTTGCAGATGGCTACTATCCTCCTCACTGTTTACTATTCTCCCTAACTTAGTGTCATCTGCAAACTTGGAAACTGTACTCCGTACACCCAAGTCCAGATCATTGATGTAGATTACAAACAGCAATGGTCCCAAAACCGATCCCTGTGGCACACCACTGCTCACTTCCCTCCAATCTGAAAAACAGCCGCTCACTACAACTCTCTGCTTTCTGTCTCGCAGCCAGTTGTGGATCCACGCTGCCACTGTCCCTTTTACGCCATGGGCCTTTAATTTCTTAATAAGTCTCTCATGTGGCACTTTGTCAGTTGTTACGAAATAACAATAAATAACACTTGTATAGTGCATTTCACATCCCAACGTGGATGTGATGAATGCATGTTAAAGGGTCTCGGCTCGAGTGGGGAGAGGCAGAGCTGGCTTATGTTGTGGAGATGGGGAAAGCCAGAATGGGTAATTGCTCAGATGTGAGTTAGAATTAACAGTTGAGGGTCAAATAAGATGTCAAGGTTCTGGGCTGGCTCAGTTAGATGGAATCCATGGATAGTGATGCTGCCAGCACCTGAGGTACTTCCATATGTGCTTTAGGGTGTGCCTCAAGTGGCCCTGACAGGAGCAAATCAGGAAGATCTTTGTTTGATGACATTCAACTGGAAAAGGTTAGCTATCATCCAGATCTTGATGTCTGACAGACATTCTGGCAGGGTAGCAGTAACTCTGGAGTCAAGCGTGGAAGTTGATCAGATGTCTGCGGATGATGTCAACAAAACGGTACATGTAGATATTGAAGAGAGGACCTAGGACAGAGCCCTGAGATCACCATACGTGATGATACAGGGCCTGGAGGAGGAGATGTTTGTGAAGACAAACGGAAATCATTCAATCATAGAATCTTACGGCACAAAAGGAGACCATTTGGCCAGACTTTTTTTGCTAAAAAGAGCAATTTAATCCCATTCCCCAACTCTCTCCCCATAACAGGGCAAACCTGTCTTCCCCAAATAAATGTCTACCTGTTAAATGTTGCGAAAAATACAATTTGAACCAGTCAAGTACAGAACCATGAATATCGAGCTGAGAAGAGAGGTGGAAGAGGATGACAGAATGGCCAACAATGGTCAAAGGCAGTAGAGAGGTCAAGCAGGACAAAGTTGGAAGTGGAGAAGAGGAGCCTGGGCCTCTAACATTACCTTGGAGTGGAAGGATGAATTAGCGGAGGCGAGGGTGGAGTTCTATTGCTGTGGTCCAGCCAGATCTACCAATGGACCATTGAAATAGATTTGAGCCAGGTGTATTTGGCGCACACACATTTGTCTTGAGGGAGCAGAGATGGCTGGTGTACTGGGGGCCTTGCGTGAATAGGAGGTGGTTTATGAGAGGAGCAAGGGCATTGAGAATGGTGGAGAGGGAATTGTGGAGGAGAATGATCAAGGAGGTTGTTGTGGAAAGGAGGCCCAGAGAGGGGAATTCAGATGACACCAGAGTAGCCATGGAGTGCACGGATATGTTTTTTCCATGGGGATGGAGGTGTGTTAGATGGAGGTGGGGGAGAGATATATTAATATTAATACTTGCATTTGGGAATGGAGGAGTCAAAGGAGTCAAGTGCAAGGTCTGAGATGGCTTTTTCAGTGATGGTGAAGTCCGGGTCCAAGACCCTGGAGATTCTTTCTAGGTCAAATAGGTGACGGTGGATGTGGGTAGCAGAGTGGATGTGGAGGGAGAGGTTATGAGAGGAGGGAGGAGAAGTCAGCAGAGATAGACCAAGAAGGGGTTAGTTGGATTTTGCAATCACGTGTTGTCAAAATGTGGCAGCCATTGCATGCATCAGTGTCTCACAAATGGTCATGGATTGAGTGACCACATTTTTTTTTTTTCGAGGGATTATTACTCACAGAAAACGATCCTCCAATCGACGAAAAACTGGGTTCTCACTTAATACTAGGTAAGCCGAGGCATGTGGAATAAGCAAACTCTGCCTTCCCCAACCTCGCGATATTGCCTGGCTCTGCCAATGGGTGCCAAAACACTCATACATGCAGTCATAACAGCAGGCTTGATTATGTTTGTCGGTCTTTCCCACTCCTCCCTCCATAGGCTGCAGATCATTAAGAACTTAGCAGCCTGTGTCCTCTTCCACACTAGGCTCTGTGACCATATCAACCTCACCCTCGCCTGACTCCAGTGGCTTCCCATCATGCAGAGGATGAAACAACAACAACAAAAAATAATTTATGAAGCACCTTTCATGTCGGGAGGACGTCACAAGGTGCTAAACAGTTAGGTCGGGATTTGAGCAAGGTGGGAAGGGTTGGGGTAGGGGCGGGGGAAGGAGAGTACGAAAGAGGGGAGAGTTAGAAGTAGAGCAGAAGGCACGGTCAAAGAGGAAGGTCTTGAGACCAGCGGTGAAGGAGGAAAGAGAGGCAAAGGGATTCCGGATGGAGTGGGGCAGAGAGGCAGAAAGCATGGCCACCAATGGTAGGATGGTTCGGGCAGGGACATGGAGCAGGCCAGAGCCCGTTGAACGGAGGGGACAGGCTGGCTGATAGAGAGACAGCAGGTTGGAGAGACAGGGGCAAGGCTATCAATGGCTTTGAAGGTGAGACGAGGATCTTGAATTCGATCGTCTGGGGCAAGGGTGGGAGTGATGTCGTCGCGGAGCCTAGTACGAGAGAGAACATGAGCTGCAGAGTTCAGCTTGTGCAGCTTGTGAAGGGAGGAGCTCGGAAGACCGACGAGGAGAGAGTTCCCGTAGTCAAGCCTTGATGTGATGAATGCATGGATGAGTGTTTTGGCAGCATGGGGGGTGAGGCAGTGTCGGAGTCTAGCAATGTTGCGGAGGTGGTTGAAGGCAGTACCGGTCTTGGTGGATTTGGGGGAGGAAGGACAGTTTGTGGTCAAACAAGACATCCAGATTCCTGACAAGGGATGGAGAGTACAGCCATCAAGATACAGTTCAAAATTCCAGTCCTCACATTCATGGTCTCGCTCCCCCCTACCTCTGCAACCTCTGAACTCCCTACCAAACTGCCAGTGCCCGCTTCCACTGGGCTGTTTCGTGCTCCACCTGGAGTATCGGATGAGAGGTTAGAGGAAATAGATCAGATTACTATAGACAGAGAGGAAGTTCTGAAAAGATTGACTGAACTCAAAATTGATAAGTCACCAGGGACCAGATGGGTTTCACCCAAGGTTGCTGTGGGAGATACGGGTTCAAATAGCGGAGGCTCTGGCCATTATATTTAAATCTTCATTGGACACTGGAGTGGTGCCAAGAGAGAGTGGCTAATGTTACCCCACTCTACAAAAAGGGGCAGAAAGACAAACCCGGAAATTACAGGCCAGTCAGCCTTACTTCGGTAATAGGAAAACTACTGGGGGAGGCCATAAACCGGTACAGAATAAATTTCTACTTAAGAGGAACACAAGGTAATTAGTGACAGCCAACATGGATTTGTTAAAGGCAAATCTTGCCTAACAAATCTAATAGAATTTTTTGAAGAGGCGACTGCGAGGATTGATGATGGAAATGCGGTGGACGTTATTTACATGGATTTCAAAAAGGCTTTTGACACAGTACCGCATAAGAGATGAATAAAAAAATTAGAGGCCCACGGTATTAAGGGGAGAGTGGCAGTTTGGATTAAGAACTGGCTGAGTGACAGAAAGCAGAGGGTGGTGGTTGATGGGTGTTTCTCAAAATGGAAAGAGGTGTGCAGCGGTGTCCCCCAGGGATCAGTATTGGGACCACTGCTCTTTCTTATATTAATGATCTGGACTTGGCCACTATTTCCAAGTTTGCAGATGATACAAAGTTAGGTAAGGTAGTAAATAGTGAGGAGGACTGTAACCAACTGCAAGCAGACATACACAGATTGGTGGAATGGGCTGACATGTGGCAGATGGATTTTAATGTGGATAAGTGTGAGGTGATACACTTAGGTAGGAAAAATGATAGGAGGCAATATAGACTTGGTAGCTCAATCTTAAGTGGGGTGAACGTACAGAGAGATCTGGGTGTTCAAGTAAGCGAATCGTTAAAGGTAGCATGGCAGGTAGATAGGTGATGGTTAATCTATACAAAACACTGGGTAGGCCTCAGCTGGATTACTGCGTCCAGTTCTGGGCACCTTATTTCAGGAAGGACATTAAGGCACTGGAAAGGGTGCAGAGGAGATTCTTGAGAATGATACCAGGAATGGGGAACCTTAGCTATGAGGATAGGCTGGAGTAGTTAGGACTTTTCCCATTAGAGCAGAGAAGGTTACGAGGGGATCTGATGGAGGTCTTCAAGATCATGAAAGGTTTCGACAGGCTAGATAGGGAAAAGCTGTTTCCGCTGGTAGGTGTGTCTGTGACCCGTGGTCACAGTCTTAAGATATCTACCAAAAGAAGCAGTGGGGAGGTTAGAAGAAATTTTTTTACTCAGTGAGTTGTTGGAATGATCTGCCTGAAAGGGTAGTGAGGTCCGATTTGATAGCAGCTTTTAAGGGAGAACTAGATAGGTATCTGGGGAACACGGGTTTGCAGGGTTATGGGGAGAAAGCTGGTGATTGGGGTTAATGAAAGTGACTTGCTCGGTCAAAGAGCCGGCACAGACTCGATGGGCCGAATGGCCTCCTTCTGTGCCATTCTATGATTCTCTGATTCTCACCCACCCCATCATTGGCAGGTGGGCCTTCAGACCCCATGCCCCACACTCTGGAACTCCATCCCGCAGTCCCTCTGCATTGCTCCATCCCTTGCCTTCAAGACAACAATATGTATTTATATACCAATCTCTATGCAGGGCGGTGCCTCAGACTTTAGCATAAATCCTGTGATGCCTCAAATGACATGATAAGGCACTATTTCAATTGCAAGAATTATTATCATCAAAAAGTCAGAAGGTCGAAGAGGTAGGAAGGAGCAAGGCCGTGAATGGCCTTGAAAGCAAGGATGAGGATCTTGAATTCTATCCTCTGGTGGATGGGGAGCCAATGGAGCTGGGCGAGGGTGGGAGTGATGGGGTCGCGGAGCCTGGTGTAGGAGAGGATAGGATCTGCAGAGTTTTAGATGATCTGCAGCTTGTGAATGCAAGAGTTGGGAAGGCCAACGAGGAGGGAGTTTTAACAACAAGATTTCACTTGTATATTGCATTTGGTTGGTAGAGGTTAGGAGGTCGCAAAGGTAGGGAAAGGTGAGGCCATGGGGGGCTTTGAACGTGAGGACCAGGATGTTGAATTGAATCCTCTGGGAAGCCAATGGAGTTGGGGGATATGGGGCCATGGAGCTTGATGCAGTAGAGGACACAAGCCACCGAGTTCTGGATGATCTGCAGCATATGGAGGGAGCAATTGGGAAAGACAGTTGAGAAGATACCTAGTTTCCTAACAGGCTTGGTGAGGTGGAGAGTGCAACCATGGAGGTTGATGCTGCCAGTGCCTGATGCATGAGCCATGCACCTCCTGCTGCGCTGGAGTGAGCCAATCAGGTGGGCCTCAGTCTTGTTGACTTCAACTGTAGAAAGTTTGCTCTCATCCAGGACTTGTTGTCTGACAGCAAGTCTGTCAGGACAGCTGTTGTCCTGGAGTCGAGAGTAGAGGTAGAAAGATAGAGTTGGATGTCATCCATATACATGTGGAAGTTTATTTCATGTCTGCACCAAGGGGGGGCATGTAGATATTGAAAAATAGGGGGTCAAGGACAGAGCCCTGGGGGATGCCACAGTTGACAGTGCGGGGGCTGAAGGAGAAGCCATTGGTGGCAACAAATGGAGATGGTGAGAAATGCAAGAGTCAAACCAGTAGGAATGTTGATAAAGAATTAGCTGGGAGGTGAGGAGGTGTAGAAGGATGGAGTGGTCAACAGTGTCGAAGACAGCAGGAAGGTCAAGGAGGACCAGGAGGCAGAGGTGGCCCTGATCACAGATGTTTAAAATGTCATTAGACACTTTGCCCAGGGCTGTCTTCGTGCTATGGGCAGCATGGAAACCAGATTCTAGGAGCTCAAAGAGGGAATGGTGAGAAAGGAAGGAGCAAAGCTGGGACATAACAATCGTTTCAGCTCCATAGAGAGGATTGGGAGGTTGTAGTTGGGGCAATAGCTGGAGAGTAGGGATGGGTCCATGGAAAGTTTTTTCAGGATGGGGGTGATGACAGCTGTTTATTTTAGAGGGGTGAGAATAGTGCCGGTGAATAGGGAGAGGTTGATGATGTTAGTTAGGCGGAAGGGCTAGGAGGCAGAGCTGGGAGATGCGGAAAGAGGTGGGGATGGGTTGAGGGAGCAGGTGGTTGGTTTCAATTTCCGGATGACAGCAGAGAGGGCATGGTGGGTGAGGGTGGGGGGGTTGGAGATAGGGTCAAAGGTGTGTAATGGAAAGTGGGTGAGTGGATCCTGAAGGAGAGGTAATGGGGGGCTAGTGGTAGACTAGATCCCCTCAATTTTAGATTCGAGGAGGTCCACCATTCGCTTGCAATTAGAATTAGGGGAGAGGATGGGTGAGGTGTGGGAGGGTGGATGGAGGATATGGTTTGTGGTGGAGAAGAGGAGCCTGGGGTTATCCTTGACCTCTGAGATTAACTAAGATGCAGTTCAGAAGGTGAGGGGGGCAAGCGAGTCAAGGATGGAAGAGAGGGATTTGTGGAGAAAATAAGCGAATTGCATAGGTCAGTTATTGAGGGCCAGAGGGCCAGGAATTCAAATGACTCTGGGGCAGCAGAGAGAGGACTTTTTTTTCCACGGGTGGTAGGTGATTGCAGAGAATTGAGGAGAGGGTATGGAGGTATTAAGGGAGATGAAGTGGTGATCTGAGATGGCTTTGTCGGTGATGGTGATGTCTGAAGCGGTGAGGCCCTGAGTGATCAGTGGGTCAAGGGGTGGCCAGGACTTGGGTGGTGGAGTGGATGTGTAGGGAGAGAGTAAGAGAGGTGCGGAGGGAGGAGAAGCCACCAGAGGCAGAGCAGGAGAGGGTGAAATGGAGGTTGAAATAGCCTAAGATGTTAGCGTTCAGAGCAAAGGGAGAAGGAAAACAGGAGGGTGGAGATATCCAAGAGGAAGGTGAGGGAGGGCTTGGGAGGATGATAGACAAGGAGGATTTTGAGGGAGAGACTGGAGGAATGGTAGAGAGTAAGGTGTTCAAAGGAAAGGAAGGTTCCAGAGGAGTAAGAGTAAATCCTTGTTTTTGATGTAGCACTTTTCACATCTTATTGATGTCTCAAAGCGCTTCACAGAATGTACTGTAAAGTGAATTAACTGTATATTTGTGGGCGAAACGTGGCAGCCAATTATCCACAGCAGCGTCTCACAACAGTCATGGATTGAAAATGACCAATTTTTATTATTGTGGGTTTTTTGCATGGATTATTATTAGGTATGTGGAGTAAGGAAACTTGCCCAAGGTTTCACCCTGATCTACCTGGATTCGAACACAGGTCTCAAGCTTGTAAGGCGAGTGCTCTAACCACTGGAGCTCCACATAAATCACATTGATAGTGTGCCTGAACAGTCAGGGGTTGGGACCCGAGTATGGGGGAGGGGAGAGGAAGGGTAGAAGGGAAGGAGAGAGGTGGGAGTGCAACAGAAGGCACGATCAAATAGAAGGGTCTTGAGACCGGCCTTGAAGAACAAGACAAACAAGACACCCAGGTTGCTGACTGGCCTTGTGAGATGGAGAGTGCAACTGTGTGTGTGGAGTCGCTGACACGAGCCAATCAGGAGGACCTCAGTCTTGCTGACATTCAGCTAGAGAAAGTTACCCCTCATCCAGGACTCAATGTCAGATAGGCAGTCAGGACGCCGGTAGTACTGGAGTCGAGGGAGGAAGCGGAAAGGTAGACTTGGGTGTCATCCGTATACGTGTGGAAATTTACCCCATGTCTGAGGATGATGTTATCGAGGGGGAGCATGTGGAAGATGAAGAGGAGGGGGCCAAAGACAGAGCCCTGGGGAACACTGCATGAGATGGTGTGAGAGCTAGAAGAAAAGCAGTTGGCGGACACAAAGTGGAGATGGATATAGGACTGGAACCAGTCAAGGACAAAACCTTGAAGGTTGAGGTGAGAGAAGAGGCAGTGGTGGAGGAGCCCTGCTCACAAATGGTCAGGATATTATTTGCGACTGGAAGCCCGATTGGAGGGGCTCGTGGAGGGAGTGGGATGAGAGGAAAGAGCCAAGAATGAAACAGATGTTCAGATAGAAAGGATTAATGAAAGAAAAATGTAGATCACCGGTAGAGACACAGAGAAATTGAAAGAAACAAGGCATGACCCACAGAAGCAAAACAAATTTTAAAAAGCCATATGGTTTCAGAGGAAAAAGTTAAAAATGGAAGAAATAATTCTTCTTTTTCTTTCCCTCCTTCACATGCTTTCTCTCCATTCCTTTTCGCTCTCTCGCTATCTTTATCCCCACTCTATCGCTTTTCCATTTTTTTTAATCTTTCCTTCATTTCACATTATAGAATCATAGAATTATACGCACAAATGGAGGCCATTCGGCCCATCTAGTCTGTCCTGGCTCTTTGAACAGAGCAACTCAATCCCACTGCCCAGCTCTCTCCCCACAACAGACCTGCTCTTCCTATATAAAGATCTAAATCTCTTTTAAAAGCTGTTATGGAATCTGCCTCCACCACCTTTTCAGGCAATGCATTCCAGATTCGAACAACCCGCTGAGTGAAAACATTTCTCCTCAGCTCCTCTCTGCTTCGTTTTGAAACTATTTTAAATCTGTGACCACAAGTCACTGATTCGCCCACCAATGGAAACAGTCTTTCCCTATTCACCCCATCGAAACCTCTTATAATCTTATAAACCTCCATTAGGTCTCCTCTCAATCTTCTTTGTGCTACAGAGAATAAGCCTAGCCTATCTAGCCTTTCCTCGTAGCTGAAGTCCCTCATTCTTGGTACGATCCTAGTATATCTCCTCTGCACCCTTTCCAATGTCTTAATATCCTTCCTATAGTGACCAGAATTGTACACAGTACTCTAGCTGAGGCCTAACCAAAGTCTTATAGAGGTTAATCAGCACTTCCTGACTTTTGTATTCTATACCCCTATTTCTAAAGCCTAGTATCCCACATGCCTTCTTAACGGCTTTGTCTACCTGCCACTTTCAAAGAGTTACTAACACAAATCCCCAGGTCTCTCTGTTCCTTCACACCTTTTAAAATTGTACTATCTATTTCCAACAGGTATGAAGTACTTTCAACCTGTTTGGATAAGGAGGTCTGTGAGAAGGTTGGACAAACCAACTCCATAAAGACCATTTTAATAGGAGATACAACTGTCCGAGGTATAGATAGGCGTTTTTGTGAACGGAAACGTGAATCTCGGAAGGTGTGTTGCCTACCAGGTGCCAGGGTTGAAGACTTGACTGAGCGGGTGCATGAAATTCTGCTAGGGGAAGGGGAAAATCCACTTGTGGTGGTCCATGTTGGGACCCATGAAGTTGAGAGGAAAAGACCTGAGATGCTCCAGGGAGAGTACCAGAGACTAGGGAGTAAACTGAAAAGTGGAACTTCGAGAGTGGTGATCTCTGGGTTGCTTCCAGTGCCTCGAGCAAGCCAGTTCCAGAATGCTAGAATAAGGCACATCAATGCATGGCTGGAGAAGTGGTGTAGGAAGGAGGGTTTCTGGTTCCTAGACCATTGGGACCAATTCTGTACAAAATGGATGGGTTACACCTGAACAGGGCTGGAACCAATCTCCTTGCAGGGAGGTTGTCAAGTTTTGTGGGGGGGGCTTTAAACTAATCCCGGGGGGTGAGGGTGGGAAACTGATCAGTAGTTCAGATACGGGAGGGGTAACAAAGAGGACAGGGGTAAGGGTAAGACGGGAGAAAAGTACAGAGGAAGTAATTTGTGCCTTAGAGTGCATGTATGTAAATGCACGAAGTTTGAGAAATAAAATTGGTGAGCTGCAGGCTCAGGTTGCTGCGAGGCGATATGATGTTATAGCAGTAACAGAGACTTGGCTCCAGCATGGGCAGGAATGGGAGTTGAACATTCCTGGTTATAATGAATTCAGGAGGGATAGAGAAGGGAGAAAAGGGGGCGGGGTGGCAATTTTAGTTAAGGACTCAGTGACTGCCTTAGAAAGGAACGAGGTGGAAGAAGGACTAAAAACCGAATCTATCTGGTTAGAAATGAGGAATAAAAAAGGTGCAGTTACACTGTTAGGGGTATACTATAGACCACCAAATAGTGGGGAGGAGATAGACAAGCAGATCTGCAAGCGTATCACGGAGAAATGCAGAGCTAATAGAGTAGTGATAATGGGTGACTTCAACTATCCCAACATAGACTGGCAGAATAGTAGAGTAAAGGGCAAGGAGGGAGAAGAATTCCTGAAGTGTGTGCAGGACAACTTTCTTGATCAGTATGTTTCCAGTCCAACGAGGAAAGAAGCATTGCTGGATCTAGTTTTGGGAAATGAGGTAGGGCAAGTTCAACAGGTTTCTGTAGGTGAGCATCTAGGGAATAGTGACCACAATATCGTTAGATTCAGAATAATTATGGAAAGGGATAAGGAACGATCACAGGTGAGGACACTCAACTGGAAAAGGGCTAATTTCAATGAGTTGAGGTGGGACCTAGCCAAGGTGGATTGGAAAGAAAAATTGGCATGTAAAACAACTAACGAGCAGTGGGCAGCGTTCAAAGAGGAGATAGTTCAGGCACAGGTCAAAAGCATCCCCACAAAGGTGAAATGTAAGGCATCCAAACCTCCCTGGATGACTAAGGAAATCGGGGCCAAAATAAAACAAAAAAAAGAGGCTTATGATAAGTGTCAGGCTCAAAATTCAGAAGGGAACCAAGCAGAATATAGGAAGTGTAGGATAGAACTAAAAAAGGAAGTTAGAGGGGCAAAGAGACTGCATGAAAAACAATTAGCGAGTAAGATTAAGGGGAACCCTAAGGTTTTTTACCAACATATTAAGAGTAAAAGGTTGGTCAAGGATAGGGTGGGGCCAATTAGGGACCTAGGAGGAAATCTTATTGTGGAGGCAGAGGGCATGGCTGTTGTACTGAATGAGTACTTCACCTCTGTCTTCACAAAAGAAAAGGATACAGCCAATGCCATGGTATTAGAGGAGAGGGTAGGAGAAATGGATAGAATAATTATAACCAGAGAGGAAGTTCTAAAAAGGTTGACGTCGCTCAAGGTGGATAAGTCACCTGGTCCGGATGGGATGCACCCTAGGTTACTAAGGGAGGCACGGGAGCAAATAGCAGGGACTCTGGCCACGATCTTTCAATCTTCCTTGGACACAGGGGTCGTGCCAGAGGACTGGAGGATAGCTAATGTTACTCCCTTGTATAAAAAGGGGCAGAAGGACAAGCCTGGTAACTACAGACCAGTCAGTCTAACGTCGGTAGTGGGCAAACTTCTAGAGTCCATAATCAGGGACAAGGTAGATCTTCACTTAGAAAGATATAGGCTAATAAAGGACAGTCAACATGGATTTGTTAAAGGCAAATCTTGCCTTACAAATCTGATAGAATTTTTTGATGAGGTAACGGAATGGGTGGATAATGGTAGCGCAGTTGATGTAGTTTACATGGACTTTCAAAAGGCATTTGACAAAGTGCCACATGAGAGACTTATTATGAAATTAAAGGCCCATGGCGTAAAAGGGACAGTGGCAGCGTGGATCCACAACTGGCTGCGAGACAGAAAGCAGAGAGTTGTAGTGAGCGGCTGTTTTTCAGACTGGAGGGAAGTGAGCAGTGGTGTGCCACAGGGATCAGCTTTGGGACCATTGCTGTTTGTAATCTACATCAATGATCTGGACTTGGGTGTAGGGAGTACAGTTTCCAAGTTTGCAGATGACACTAAGTTAGGGAGAATAGTAAATAGTGAGGAGGATAGTAGCCATCTGCAAGAGGATATAGACAAATTGGTAAAGTGGGCAGACACATGGCAGATGAAGTTTAATGCAGAGAAGTGTGAGGTGATGCATTTTGGGAGAAAAAATGAAGGGAGGCAATATAGGCTAGATAGTACAATTTTAAATGGTGTGAAGGAACAGAGAGACCTGGGGATTTGTGTTAGTGACTCGTTGAAGGTGGCAGGACAGGTAGACAAGGCTGTTAAGAAGGCATATGGGATACTAGGCTTTATAAATAGGGGTATAGAGTACAAAAGTCAGGAAGTGCTGACTAACCTCTATAAGACTTTGGTGAGGCCTCAGCTGGAATACTGTGTTCAATTCTGGTCACCACACTACAGAAAGGATGTGAAGACATTGGAAAGGGTACAAAGAAGATTTACTAGGATGGTGCCAGGATTGAGGGACTTCAGCTATGAGGAGAGGCTAGATAGGCTAGGGTTATTCTCTCTGGAGCAGAGAAGATTGAGGGGAGACCTAATAGAGGTTTATAAGATCATGAGGGGTTTCGACAGGGCAAATAGAGAAAAACTATTTCCACTCGTGGGCGAATCTGTGACTCGTGGTCACTGATTTAAAATAGTTTCAAGGCGAAGTAGAGGGGAGCTGAGGAGAATTTTTTTCACTCAGCTAGTTGTTCGAATCTGGAATGCATTGCCTGAAAAGGTGGTGGAGGCTGATTTGATAACAACTTTTAAAAGGGAATTAGATCTTTATTTAGGGAGAACAGGTCTATTAGGCTATGGGGAGCGGGCAGGGCAGTGGGATTGAATCGCTCTTTTCAAAGAGCCGGCACAGACTAGATGGGCCGAATGGCCTCCTTTTGTGCCGTAAAATTCTATGAATCTATGAATCTATCCTATATTGCCTCCTCTCATTTCTTATCCCAAAGTGTATCACCTCACACTTCTCTGTATTGAACTTCACCTGCCATGTGTCTGCCCACATTACCATTTTAACTATATCCTCTTGCAGGTGGCTACTATCCTCCTCACTATTTACTATTCTCCCTAACTTAGTATCAATTGCAAATTTGGAAACGTACTCCCTAAACCCAAATCATAAATATATATTAAAAAGAGCATTGGTCCCAAAACTGATCCCTGGGGGAAGCCACTGCACACTTCCCTCCAGTCTGAAAAGCAGCCACTCACAACTCTCTGCTTTCTGTCTCGCAGCCAGTTGTGGATCCACGCTACCACTGTTCCTTTAATACCGTGGGCCTTTACTTTCCTAATAAGCCTCTCACTTTGTCAAATGCCTTTGAAAGTCCATGTAAACTACATCAACTGTGGTACCCTCCTCCACCCATTCCGTTACCTCATCAAAAATTCTATCAGATTTGTAAGGCAAGATTTGCCTTTAATAAATCCATGTTGACTGTCCTTTATTAGCCTATATCTTTCTAAGTGAAGATCTATCTTGTCCCTGATTATAGACTAGAAGTTTGCCCACTGCTGACGTTAGACTGACTGGTCTGTAGTGTGTAGTTATGTCTGTATTTATATTTCATTGCTCCTCTCACCGTCTCTGTGTCTCAAATACTTCATCTCTGGAATTATCTGTGTCTCATTCTGTTTCACTTTCTCTCCATTTCCAGTTTTCCTCTCTGGCTCCCACGCTCCTCCTCTGACACATTCTCTCTCTCTCTCCTGTTAAGAGAGAGAGAGAGGCTGTTAAGAAGGCATATGGGATACTAGGCTTTATAAATAGGGGTATAGAGTACAAAAGTCAGGAAGTGCTGACTAACCTCTATAAGACTTTGGTGAGGCCTCAGCTGGAATACTGTGTTCAATTCTGGTCACCACACTACAGAAAGGATGTGAAGACATTGGAAAGGGTACAAAGAAGATTTACTAGGATGGTGCCAGGATTGAGGGACTTCAGCTATGAGGAGAGGCTAGATAGGCTAGGGTTATTCTCTCTGGAGCAGAGAAGATTGAGGGGAGACCTAATAGAGGTTTATAAGATCATGAGGGGTTTCGACAGGGCAAATAGAGAAAAACTATTTCCACTCGTGGGCGAATCTGTGACTCGTGGTCACTGATTTAAAATAGTTTCAAGGCGAAGTAGAGGGGAGCTGAGGAGAATTTTTTTCACTCAGCTAGTTGTTCGAATCTGGAATGCATTGCCTGAAAAGGTGGTGGAGGCTGATTTGATAACAACTTTTAAAAGGGAATTAGATCTTTATTTAGGGAGAACAGGTCTATTAGGCTATGGGGAGCGGGCAGGGCAGTGGGATTGAATCGCTCTTTTCAAAGAGCCGGCACAGACTAGATGGGCCGAATGGCCTCCTTTTGTGCCGTAAAATTCTATGAATCTATGAATCTATCCTATATTGCCTCCTCTCATTTCTTATCCCAAAGTGTATCACCTCACACTTCTCTGTATTGAACTTCACCTGCCATGTGTCTGCCCACATTACCATTTTAACTATATCCTCTTGCAGGTGGCTACTATCCTCCTCACTATTTACTATTCTCCCTAACTTAGTATCAATTGCAAATTTGGAAACGTACTCCCTAAACCCAAATCATAAATATATATTAAAAAGAGCATTGGTCCCAAAACTGATCCCTGGGGGAAGCCACTGCACACTTCCCTCCAGTCTGAAAAGCAGCCACTCACAACTCTCTGCTTTCTGTCTCGCAGCCAGTTGTGGATCCACGCTGCAACTGTCCCTTTAATACCGTGGGCCTTTACTTTCCTAATAAGCCTCTCACTTTGTCAAATGCCTTTGAAAGTCCATGTAAACTACATCAACTGTGGTACCCTCCTCCACCCATTCCGTTACCTCATCAAAAATTCTATCAGATTTGTAAGGCAAGATTTGCCTTTAATAAATCCATGTTGACTGTCCTTTATTAGCCTATATCTTTCTAAGTGAAGATCTATCTTGTCCCTGATTATAGACTAGAAGTTTGCCCACTGCTGACGTTAGACTGACTGGTCTGTAGTGTGTAGTTATGTCTGTATTTATATTTCATTGCTCCTCTCACCGTCTCTGTGTCTCAAATACTTCATCTCTGGAATTATCTGTGTCTCATTCTGTTTCACTTTCTCTCCATTTCCAGTTTTCCTCTCTGGCTCCCACGCTCCTCCTCTGACACATTCTCTCTCTCTCTCCTCTATCTCTCTATCTCCCGCTGAAGCTGCTGATGACTGATTCCCATCACGTTGCACCACGTGACCCCGCCTCGGCAGCTCCATAAAACATTCATCCTCTGCATCGAGTCTGTCCCCGCACCGCGGGGGGGGCGGGAAGAGAGAGAGAGCGCGGTGTGAGGAGAGGGACGGAGAGAGCGCGGTGTGAGGAGAGGGACGGAGAGGGAGCGGTGTGAGGAGAGGGACAGAGAGAGCGCGGTGTGAGGAGAGGGACAGAGAGAGCGCGGTGTGAGGAGAGGGACGGAGAGAGCGCGGTGTGAGGAGAGGGACGGAGAGGGAGCGGTGTGAGGAGAGGGACAGAGAGAGCGCGGTGTGAGGAGAGGGACAGAGAGAGCGCGGTGTGAGGAGAGGGACGGAGAGGGAGCGGTGTGAGGAGAGGGACAGAGAGAGCGCGGTGTGAGGAGAGGGACGGAGAGAGCGCGGTGTGAGGAGAGGGACGGAGAGGGAGCGGTGTGAGGAGAGGGACAGAGAGAGCGCGGTGTGAGGAGAGGGACAGAGAGAGCGCGGTGTGAGGAGAGGGACGGAGAGGGAGCGGTGTGAGGAGAGGGACAGAGAGAGCGCGGTGTGAGGAGAGGGACGGAGAGAGCGCGGTGTGAGGAGAGGGACAGAGAGAGCGCGGTGTGAGGACAGGGACGGAGAGGGAGCGGTGTGAGGACAGGGACAGAGAGAGCGCGGTGTGAGGAGAGGGACAGAGAGAGCGCGGTGTGAGGAGAGGGACAGAGAGAGCGCGGTGTGAGGAGAGGGACAGGGAGCGCGGTGTGAGGAGAGGGACGGAGAGAGCGCGGTGTGAGGAGAGGGAAGGAGAGAGCGCGGTGTGAGGAGAGGGACGGAGAGAGCGCGGTGTGAGGAGAGGGACGGAGAGAGCGCGGTGTGAGGAGAGGGACGGAGAGAGCGCGGTGTGAGGAGAGGGACGGAGAGAGCGCGGTGTGAGGAGAGGGACGGAGAGAGCGCGGTGTGAGCGCCACAGAGAGAGAGTTTTGAGTGTGTCCAGCCTCTTTCTCTCTCGGTGTCCAGCCTGTGTGTGTGTGTTTGTGGGGGGGGGGGGGAGGGGTCTGTGTGTGTGTTTGTGGCGGGGGGGGGGGGTCTGTGTGTGTGTGTTTGTGGCGGGGGGGGGGGGGGGGTCTGTGTGTGCGGGCTGGTGTATGGCCAGTCCCGGGGTGGGGGTGATGTTTGCTCGGGCACAGAGGCTCTGGTCCGGCTGTCGGGCTGTTATTAGGGGATTTTCCGGGATCTGAGCGGAGGCTGATCATGAAACCAGGTAACCACA